>APFE031411224.1:1335-100576 GCA_000404065.3 Pinus taeda
CATGGTTGCTGATCTGAATGGTGATTGACAGATGTTGCTGCTATCAATTATTGGTGACTTTCATAAGTCTTGCTCTAGATATTTCGTCTCTATGTCATGTATCTCTTTTATGGTGTCAAGGTCATGTAACGACCTATTTTGGTTTTCCCACTATGCCTGGGATGAAGATGTAATGTCCTTGGTTGTCATATGTAATTTTCTGATGTATCCCCACTTGGTCGGGTGGATGGCCCCCACGTGGTTGGGTGATGGATGTACGTATTGAGTCTTTTGATGATAGGAAGGTCTTTTATGATGTATATGTCATGGCTATTCTTGAAGAACATCTTTTGCAGATCTTTCCTATAGTCAAGGGGAGCATGGTCAGCACAGCAGGGCAGAGATTTCAGCATGTACGTTCAGGGGGAGCACAACCCTTTGCCCTTGATGACAAAGGGGGAGAATGACTTTGAGGATCTTGGGGTTGCCATCAAGTCCAAAGGGGGAGATTGTTGGCATTTTGGCACTGATTTAGAGCTATGGCACGGGTGTTGTCCTTGATGGCAACTCTCTTTGGTAACAGATCTTAGTTCAGGCTTTCAGAATGAAGGAAAAGACATATACGCAGGTTCATTTAGACGAAGACGCGTATACACGCGGGTTAGACGCTACAAAAGCGCGTATATGTTGGAGAACTTACTTTTGGACCATAGTAGTTAGTCCTTGGTATTTGAACCTTATCTTTTTGGACCATGGTGTCTCATCAGATGTGTTGATCCCAGGTATTGGATCCATGGTATTGATTTATTATGGTTTTGGACCGTGGTATTATGAAAGGCATAAGAATATAAAAGAGGAACGAGATCATTTGGCAAAAGATCATCTGAATTATTGAATATCTGATAATGTCTAGATCTGAAATATTGGTGATTAAGGTTATGGTGCAGATCTGGATCTGAATGAAGGAGGAACCCTAGCGCAAATAGAAGGATAAGTTCTATTGATGGGTCATAATCTTTAAGCTTGAATGATAGTATCTTTGTATGATTTTGATTTGTTATATGCGGCACTTGCTTGATCTATAAATCTGATAATCTGGGTTAATTAGTGTTTGAATATCTGAAAGAGTGAATTATCCTTTATAGATCTGTACGCAGGTTCAGTGAAGCAAAGACGCGTATACATGCGGGTACAGTGAATGAAAACAGCGTATACGCAGGTTTCTCCAAACAAAGAAGCGTATGCACACAGGTTTCAGGTTATTAAAGTAGCGTATATCTTTTGAGTTGTGATCTAGCTGCTTCTATTTATTATTGCAGTGTTCTGGGTTCAGAATTTGGTGTGTAGTTACTGTTACTGTGATTTGGGTATAGCTGTCAGAAAAGTGTCTACTTGATTCAATGCTAATTGGTGAAAAGGAGACTATTTGATGCAGAAATTTTTGATGATTGATTAATGATCATGGATCTAGTCTGAAAATTTATGAAACATGGTCCCTGGAAGAAAGAGAAGGTTGTAGCCTTCAGTAGGCCAACACCTACGTACTAGTATCTTGGCTAGTGCAAGAGCAAAGGGGGTTGTAGCTCCCTTCCAGGAGAAGCTGGAAAACCAGAGAGGGTTGTAGCTCTTTGCAGGTTGCAGCCTGCGTACTAGTAAAGGACTGCACCAGTACATTGTAAAAAGAAGTTTCTAATTAAAAGAAGATAGAGACGAATTGCAGCAGGTGGTTTTCACCCACATTATGTTTCCACCTTATATCTTGTGTTCTTGTGTGTGATTGTCTTCTGCTCTGTTTTACTGTTTCTGGTTACTGGTTATTTGATTCTGATACTCAGATTACTAATCAACATCTGTAAGATAAAGTAAATTATAAGTTTGCATTGTATACGCGGGTTTCCTTCTGCATAGTTGCGTATATACGCGGTTATAATTAACAGAAGTAGCGTATATCATCTGGATTTGAAAAAAGGGAATATTTGACTTGATAATACTGATTCACCCCCCCTCTCAATATTATTTCCAACATGTCAACGACAGGTAGCCAAAGACATGGTGTACTTCCAGACCATGAATAATGAGCAGGAGGAAGACAATGGTTTCTCTGGACCAGGGGTCTAATTTTGTTTTTGTGTGTAAGGTTTTGGGTTTTATTGACCCTATTGTTTGTTTATCATCGACGAGTCTGTATTTTGTTAGTCTTTACACTTGTAAAGACGTGTACCATATGTAATCTGTTTTTCCAATTAATTGAAGGCTCCACTCTTACTTGACCAAAAAAAAAATAAATTAAACAAAATTTCTACTATTATTTACTAATACTGAAATTTATCCAAATTTTATTTATACATATAAATTTATATAACCAACCTAGATCCATCTTAACTCTTGATCTACCAAGATGGATAAACTCTTTACACTATAAAAGAGGTTCAATAACATAGGTTCTCTTTTTTCTAAGAGAGGAAATTTTGTCCTTTCATTAAATATAAAGGGAGTGCAATTCAATAACATGGGTTCTCAATACTATGGGCATTTTTATTTTTATCTCCGTTATTTTTGTTTTTATTTGTTTACTTAATTTTGACAAAATAAAATGTTTACACTACATTAGTCTTTTTATTTAATTTATATTTTTATGTAATTTGACTTAGTCAAAATTTTAAACATTACATTGCAAAATCTCTACCATATTGCACTCGAGAGCACCTCTAGGCCCAATTAAAGTATAAATTCAATTATGAATAATAAAGTAAGTTCTAGATTTTTTATACTCATGTAAATGAGCATATTTACCAAGAGTACCACCCACTATAAATTATATAATTTTTTGAACAAAATTTAGGTAAGAATAAACTCTATGAGCAGGATCCCAAGGTTGACCCTGCCCCCTTGGTCAACATTGATACTGAACTCTTCATGGTGCAAGAGGTAGAGATGGGTATCAAGAAGTTGGGTATTGGAAAAGAAAAAGACTTAGCCAAACTCCAAGCAGAGTATCTAAGGTGGGGCTCAAACATTCTTGCAGCTCACATTACAAAAAAATTCAACAACATCATACAACAAGGGTTCCCCACAGATTGGACAACTAATCTGGTAATACTCTTTTCATGAATGGTGACATCAATAATCCCTCCAATTATAGGACTATAATGATAAACCCCTTGTTTGTGAAGTTATTTGGAAGCATGCTAGAAAATAAAATCAGCAAGTGGGCAAAAGAAAGAGATAAGTGTGCTAAAGGGAAAGCAGGTTTTAGACCTAAACATTCCACAGTTAATCATTGTATAACTTTATGGCACAACATTGGAAAAGTTTGGGAGAAAAACGAAGAATTCATTTTTTGCTTTGTTGATTTCAGAAAAGCGTTTGACACGGTTCCTAGGGATAAGCTTTGGCACATAATGGAGGAACTTGGGGTTCCTAAACATTTGAAAGCAGTTTTGCATAGGTTGTATGAAGAGGTGAAAGTCAAAATTATAACTTCAACAAGCATTTCTGAAAGTTTTAGAAGCGATATCGGGGTCAAGCAAGGTTGCCCATTATCTGCTACCCTTTTTTGTTTATATATCGACAAGCTTGAGGAGTGGTTAAATTTGCAAGGGGGTGATGATATCCATTTGGTAAAGTTTGTTATAAGGCTTCTTTTGTATGTAGATGACCATATTTTGATTGTTAAATATGCTATTGGTTTGTAAGAGCACTTACTATCCCCTGAGCATTTTTTTAGAAGGGTGGGAATGCAAGTTACTACTAGCAAAACGAAAGTAGTGGTTTTCTCTAAAAAAACAAAACATAACCAACATGAGTTCTACTTTGAAGGCAACATTTTGGAAGTTGTGGATTACAAATACCTCGGAATTGACTTCAACAAAAATCTAAGCTGGGATGGTTGTAGAAAGAAAAGAGCTTTGTCGAGTTGGAAAACATTTCATGCTTTTCAAAATAGGTGTAGAGAGGCAGAGGTATGTGACTTGAAAACAACTCAAACTCTTTTTGGGCTTCTAGTGATTCCAGTGATTCCTTGTAGTTGTGAATTGTGGGCCAACATTACATCCAGCATGCAGTGGAAACAAATTGAGAAAATTCAGAAGTGTTTGATTACAAACAAATTCAAAATTAAAAGTGTAGTTGCTTATGCTATCTTGTTAAGTGAAACAAGGGTTGCTCCTATTGAAACAATTTTTATGGTACGAATCATAAGATATTTAAAAAAAATTAGAAAATGGAAGAGGGAAGATGGCCTTAAGGTTGTCTTTAATGACATATTGTGCAAAAGAAAGAAGACTTGGATGCAATAAAATAACAAATGGTTTAGTATTATTTGCTTGAACATGCATCCCATAAACAGTAAAGAGATAAAAACTTTTGTTATGGATAAATTCCACAAACGTGCTTGGGATAAGGAGCTACAGAGAAAAAAAAATATACTATATTGAAGTGTTTAATCCCACTCATAATCATGAACAAAAAGTGTACATAAAGGCCAATATTTCTTGGAGAGCCAAAATTCTTATTGCTCGGTTAAGGACTAATTCTCATTAACTTTGTTGTGAAATAGGGCGCTGGAAGAGGCCAAAAGAAGTGTGGGAGGAAAGAGTACATATTTTTTGTTCTTCTGGAAAAGTGGAAACAGAAAACCATTTCATTTTAGAATATGGGGCCTTCAAAGACAATAGGGAAAGTTATGCATATATTCTCGCAGCTAACTCTTGGGATAATCTATTTAGTGAGGGGTTTGTCGAGCAGTTGAGAGTGTTTATTGTGAGGCTTCACAGGAAAAGGGTCGAATACATCAACCAGATGAAAAAACAATTTGTCCCGTAGGCTATCTTTAGCCTCATGGATGTTAAAATAATTTTCTTTTCTTTTTTCTCCTTAAAAAATTATCTACATGCACAAATAATTCATAGTCAGCGAAAATCATAAGAGTTAATATTTGAAGCTCTTGCCCTTTTCACATTTAATAGTTGATGGTCTATGAATTGCATTAAATTTTTAAGTTAGTTAGTGATAATTAAAGGTCATAAAATCAAGTTCACAGGATCTTTGATAAATGATCACTCCTAGATATTCTTGGACATGACCATACTGTAACCTCACAGTTGTCAAACTTACAAAAAAAAGTTGTAAAATCAAAAGAAAAAAAATATTTTTGAAAATTTTGGACATTTTCTTGAATTGTTGATATTGAAAGTTTTGTTCCCACTACATTAAATTTAAGAGAATTTATATCTAGCATTAAAGAGGAATATCCCTACTAAAAATATGTAAATGCAATGATTATCTATATGAATGTTCTCATATATATAATACATTAAAGAAAATTCCACACATGGAATATATTGTTATTTAAATTTATCACTTTCAATTAAGTAAACAAATTTTCTACTATTATTTACTCATACTAAAATTTATCCAAATTTTATTTATACATATAAATTTATATAATCAACCTAGATCCTTCTTAACTCTCGATCTACCAAGATGGATCAAATCTCTTTTCACTATAAAAGAGGTTCAATAACATATATTCCCTTTTTTCTAGAAGAGAAAATTTTGTCCTTTCATTAAATATAAAGGAAATACAATTCAATAACGTGGGTTTTCAATACTATGGACATTTTTATTTTTATAGGGTTATTTTTATTTTTATTTCTTTATTTTATTTTGATAAAATCGAATGTTTACATTAAACTAATTTTTTTATTTAATTTTTATTTTATGTAATTTGACTTAGTCAAAATGTTAAATATTACATTGCAACATCTCTACCATATTGATGGAGAGCACCTCTAGGCCCAATTAAAGTATAAATTCAATTATGAATAATAAAATAAGTTCTAGTATTTTTATGCTCATGCAAATAAACATATTTACCAAGAGTACTACCCACTATAAATTATAACTTTTTGAACAAAATTTAGGTAGAAATAAAATATGAATATGAAAATTGACCAACTAACTACCCACCAAAATTTATGCAATACTTCACACAAATTTAGGTAGGGGATTATGAAATTAATTTCTCCACTTAAACATCACATTATTCCCTAAATGCTCCTATAAACTCTAATCAATATGCATTATTATTGAAACATATTAAATTCAATTCACAACTTTAGGTCCTGGCATGAATATGTATATATGCCATAATTGTGTCGAGAGGAGTTCTACATACTAGCATTTGCACCAGATGTTGCAAAGGAAACGTCGTAAGGCATAAAGTGCGGAAATCCATTATCCATGTAGTGTGTGCATTATTCAACAAGGTGGATCTCTCTAAATTTGTTGCAAACATTTGTTGTTGCATTGCTAATTTATTTAGAATCTACTACTACCTCCTCTTCTTGGAATATTAAATTTCTTATCACCCCATGATGACAATCCCTCTGATTATTGGCATCACAATTTTTTCCACTTCAGTGGCTTTACCTTCAACCTAAAGTAACATGAATTTGAGTCACTCAATTAAAAAGAAATTGCTAAATTGCTATTTATCAGGTTTTGAGTAAAAACAATTAATAACTCATATTTACAACCCTTTAAGTCTTGTATTTATAACTCATATTTATAACGCTTTAAAATGAAACTAACTATCTATATTTTTATTAATAATAAAAGAATCTTCTTTATAAAATTGGCACTCACATGCTACTCCTATATATTTATCTTATATTTAATATTCAGTGTCCATCAATTGAATGACACGTTGAAAACTCAACTTAATTGCATCTTTCTGAACTCCTTTGTGGGAATTCATGTCCCATTAATTTAATGGCAAATTGAAGTTTCAAATACAATACACATTTTATACGAGATTCGAAGAGTTCATGAACAAACTTTCAAGGTTTTAATGGATCTGGGTCGTTTGTATTTTCTCTAACATTCTGGGTCGTTTGTATTTTCTCTGATGTTGACTATATTACAAAAGGCAAAATCTCTTGGATTGTGGTTAAACCTTAGCTAAACCATAATCCATGTGGAACCATGAACAATCCAGGATTAGCAAGTATATTACGAAACCCCAAATGGTGTAACCTTGGCTAAACCATAAATCCAATTGGAACCATGAACAGTCAAGGATTATCGTCACCAAAAACATAAAAAGGTACATTGTTTATATTAGTATACATCCAATAGAACTTGTTGTACCATATTGTGGATTCCTGTGGCCAACCAATGAGAACCAAATACTATGCTACCTTTGTGGGTGGAATCTAAAGTTGTATCTAACCCCGACCAACATGTCGTATGCCCCAATGAATATCTAATAAATTATATAATCCAAGAATTTTGTAACACAACATATACTGATAAGGAGGTCTCCTTCCACAGGCTCTAGCATTTACAACATGGAGTTGCAGCAGTAACTCGCTATTGAAAAATAACCATTTAGCAATGTGTTTATTTTGCAAAGAAACACGTTGGACAATATTCCATACGGGCACAAACTGGAATTGACTAACAGAGACCAATTAACATTTCACATTTGTAGCTTTGCTAACTGTTTATGTTCTATAAAATACTAATAAAATGACAACCTTACACAAAAAGAAGACATCACTTTGTAGGGTGTGTTATTTGTATTTACACAATTGATTTTTTTATTCAATCAACTATGCTATTCTCTGTGCTTTTGTTGGGTTCCTTCATCACCACCATCATTGGGAAATTCATTTCCCTCTTGAAGTATGAAACGAGTGGCAATTCCCAGTTGATCTCACACTACCGCCACAAAGAAGACAGCAATCCTGATATACAAATCGAACCAACCATCCTATCAAGCAATCCATGTAGTTCTCAATCTATAGCTTTGATAACCAAAAACTCAAATCTTTTATATCTAATATGCACATAAATTTTCACATTAATATGTATGGATCTCATTCTAAGATCTTTACAAATCTGATACAGAGGTAAACCAGATTTTTCATACTATGACAAGCAATATTAGCAAGTCTTGGAGTCTCTCTTATGTAATGTCTCCTCCTTATTTGATATTGTTGCTTTAGCATGGTTTGATACATAAACTTAATTGTAGATATGGGTCTCCTGATCTCTTGCAAACACTCAGATCTGATGATTGTTATAACTATGCATCCCATGAATACTATGGAGATTTTAACTACAAACCTTCTGATTGAATATAGGAATATTATCATACAAGTTTCTGCTCTTATGTAGAAATTGGAAGTATAAGCCTTCTCATCTTTAGGAAGGCTTTTTGTATGAACAACTTGTCTACTCCTCTATAAACAATAATATACCATAGTGAAATGCTACAATGGTCTGATGAATAAAGGCCTGAAGCCATAAACAGTTTCTTTGCACCTGATACACTGATTGTATATACCTATTGCTATACACAAAATATAGCAAGCTACTATTGTTCATTCCATGCATAAATTATGACATTTTTCATGTATACCATAGAAACTATTATACATATCAGTTGTAGAAAGAACAATCTATTTTGAGTTAGTATCCAAAAAAATTTGACGTATACCAATCTTAGTCCTATTGAAAAGAATTCAAAATCTCTGTGATGAGCAGTTACTTAGGTGGTCCAATGCATGTTCTAAATGTAGGGAAGTCTGAAATTATGTTGACTGTCATTCAATGCGCTTAGGAAGTTCTGCTGTTGGAAAGTTTGATTGGGCTGCATTGAATTAAGCAAGGCTGAAAGATTATTGTTGACGTTGTAGCTATAGTTGTTTTGCATGTTGTTGAATCTCTTTGCAGGGTTGGTTTCATCGTCGCCATATGCTAAGGAGAGGGTCCTCTTGAGAGAATTGAATTTGTTGTCATTCTCCACTGCTAATTCTTCTTGTTTTGGGACAACTTCATATCGACAATCATTATTGTTGTCATTGTTATTGTTGAAATTGTTGTGAGAGAGGTTGGAGGACTGGACTTGAGGTAGTCCGCTGCTGTTTCCATTGCCATCCATGGCTTCATCATTTAAAAAACCATCTATGAAAGGATCATCACTCTCCAACAACCCACTGAAAGAGGCAATTTTGGGCAATTGCAGTTTGTTTTGCTGATCAATATTAGGCAAAGAAGTCATTACTTCATCTGCACGTGGTGATTCATCTCATTCTACCCCTTGTACTCTCTGAGAATGACCATTTTTCTTGTAAATTCAGCACAACGCCCAATCACCAAGCTGGAGAACAGAAGTACCATCAAAATCAACAATACCAATTTTAGTTGAATGAATCAATTCCTATTCATAAAGAATTAAAACACAAGAACTGTAAAAGGAAAATCATTCATATTGATCAATATTCACTGGTATATGAACAATAATTCCATCAAATATTATCACAAAACAATCAAATTAGAAGATTTCAACAATATTATGGAACCCAGATATAAGAATTCAACTAATAGCTATACTTACTCTCAAAGAAACACATTGGACAATATTCCACATGGGCACAAACTAGAATTGACTAACAGAGACCAATTAACATTTCACATTTGTAGCTTTGCTAATTTTTTATGTTCTATAAAATATTGATAAAATGATAACCTTACAGAAAAAGAAGACATCACTTTGTAGGGTGTGTTATTTGTATTTACACAATTGATTTTTTTATTCAATCAGCTATGCTATTCTCTGTGCTTTTGCTAGGTTCCTTCATCACCACCATCATCGAGAAATTCATTTCCCTCTTGAAGTATGAAATGAGTAGCAATTCCCAATTGATCTCACACTACCACCACAAAGAATCTAGCAATTCTGATATACAAATCGAACCAGTCATCCTGTCAAGCAATCCATGTAGTTATAAAAAATAATCCACGTTTGTTTGACAATTGAAACCATGCGCCTCATGAAATTAACTCCATGATTTCTGGCCGATTTTGTAAATCAAGAAGCTATCTCATGCTTAGTTTCGAAGCTTGCGTCTCTTCTTTTCTAGCATTCATTTTAGGGTTACTATGGATGGTAATGGCGAGGCCAGTAGAAGCTGCTCAGCTGAATAAAACACAATCTTACAGAAATGGGAAAAACAAGACAAGAATTTCAACGCAAGTAACAAGAAGAAAAATAACATTTATAACCCAAAACAACTAAATAATTTATCATGATATTTGAGATCCCCTTTACAATGACAAATGCCTTCTCGCCTTCCTGAAATCAACGATTTTCCCACAAAGAGAGGGCCACTCAAGGTACTCACATTGAACTTGATATTGCAGCCGTAAATATTTTGAGTTCTTTAATATTATTCACGTGCTAAGTACATAACAAAATTATCAGTCAACAAATCATGCTAATTGATTTTGAGAGAAGAAACAAGGCAAAGTGCTTGAAGAACTCAGATGTGGAGGAAATAGCATGGTAAAGGCACCTGCAGCCAAAGCCCAAAAAAACCTTGAATCCAAAATAGACAATCAATACAAAATGCATTTGTAAGGAAAGAAAAAAAACAGTTTTTCATATTGGTAAGTGGGTAAGCCCACGGATGTAGCATTGCTCAGATTTAAAAGGGCCTCAACTCGCGGGCAGTCATCATCGCAGCTCTAAATCACCCATGGGAGGCATATCTGAAGGGAGGTATGAGGCTTCACATGAAGCAAACTCTGCTATTCTTTAGGGTAATGCGCTTGAAGAACTTAGATGTGGAGGAAAATGCACGGTAAAGGCACTTGCAGCCAAAGCCAAAAAACCCATGAATCCAAAATAGACATTCAATACAAAATGAATTCATATGGAAAGAAAAAGAAAAACTTAGTTTTGCATATTGTAAGTGGGTAAGCTCGCGGATGAAGCATTGCCCATATTTAAATGGGCCTCAACTCGCAGGAAGTCATCATCACAGCTCTAAATCTCCATGGGAGGCACATCTGAAGGGAGGTATAGGGTTTCACATGGAAGCAAACCCTGCTATTCTTTAGGGAAAAGTGCTTGAAGAACTTAGATGTAGAGGAAACCGCAGGGTAAAGGCACCTACAGCCAAAGCCAAAAAAACCATGAATCCAAAATAGATAGTCAATACAAAATGTATTCGTATAGAAAGAAAAAAAGCTCATTTTTTCATATTGGTAAGTGGGTAAGGTTGCAGATGCAACATTACCCAGATTTAAAAGGGCCTCAACTTGGGGGCAGCTTCCTGAAAACAACGATTTTTCCACAAAGAGAGGGTCATTCAAGGTACTCACATTGAACTTGATATTGCAGCAATTAATCAAACCCTAAGCCATAAATCTTTTGGTTCTTCAATATTATTCACGCACTAAGTACAGAACAAAATATCAGTCAACAAATCACGCTAATTGATTTTCAGAGAAAAAACAGGGCAAAGCGCTTGAAGAACTCAGATGTGGAGGAAACCGCATGGTACCTGCAGCCAAAGCCAAAAAAAACCATGAATCCAAAATAGACAGTCAATACAAAATGCATTTGTATGGAAAGAAAAAAAACATTTTTGCATATTGGTAAGTGGGTAAGCCCGCGGATGCAGCATTGCCTAGATTTAAAAGGGCTTGAACTCGCGGGCAGTTGTCATTGCGGCTCTAAATCACTGTGGGAGGCACATCTGAAGGGAGGTATAAGGTTTGACATGGAAGCAAACCCTGCTATTCTTTAGGGCAAAGCACTTGAAGAACTTAGATGTGGAGGAAAATGCATGGTAAAGGCGCCTGCAACCAAAGCCAAAAAACCCATGAATCCAAAATAGACAGTCAAAACAAATTGTATTTGTATGGAAAGAAAAAAAACTCAGTTTTGCATATTGGTAAGTGGGTAAGATCGCGGATGAAGCATTGCCGAGATTTAAAAGGACCTCAACTCGCGGGAAGTCGTCATCGCGGCTCTAAATCCCCATGGGAGGCACATCTAAAGGGAGGTATAGGGTTTCACATGGAAGTAAACCCTGCTATTCTTTAGGGCAAAGCATTTGAAGAACTCAGATGTGGAGGAAACCGCAGGGTAAAGGCACCTGTAGCGAAAGCCAAAAAAACCGTGAATCCAAAATAGATCGTCAATACAAAATGTATTCGCATGGAAATAAAAAAAAAAACCCAGTTTTGCATATTGGTAAGTGGGTAAGCCCACAGATGCACATTGCCTAGATTTAAAAGGGCCTTAACTCGTGGGTAGTCCTCATCGCGGTTCTAAATCCCTGTGGGAGGCACATTTGAAGGGCGGTACAGGGTTTCACATGGAAGAAAACCTTGTTACCAGGCAGGCAGAAGTTTCCTGGAATAAATATGAGAGGAACATTGGCTGGGCAGAATACATTGCCAAGAACATTACAGAAACCCTCTCGCATCAAGAGGTTAGTGGATCAAATCTGGGGACAGGTAATGAGAACGCAAATAGTTGGGGCTACTAAGTTTCTTACCATCTTACCTGGAACATATGAATTCATTCCTCCTGTCAAGCAATGGTGGAGGTCGAGCCTAAGCACCTGGAAGTAGTAGTGCCCAACAAGTACTAGTGCCGAGCAAGAGCAAGGGCAGTCATCTGGTAACTAAATTAATACAATTTTAACTAATTTAATAACAGTCTAGTAATCGGATGGTTGAAATTACTTTGATCGTCTAACACTGAAATCAATGGTCCATGAATGTACACATACCTCTAGAGGAGAGTTGATTTCAAAGGGAACGGCTTACGGCGTAACAAGTGGGCAATGTTGTAGTTTTGTAAATGTTTATCTGTAAACATTTACATGTGGACTCAATTAAAGAATAATAAAATGTTAAAAGTAATATAAACCTAGTATAGAGGAGATGTTGTAGCGTTTGTAAATGGGTGTAACATTTAGATGTTGGTTCAATTAATAATAAATAATAATAAAATTTAATTTGTTATATTGTAATTTTGTATTTTTTAATAAAATTACGAACAAGTTTTAGATAAAATAAAATTATGATATACATATCATATTAAAATATACCAGCTTATATTAATATTAACTCTGGAGGGATGAAATCTCTTGAGGGTCGCAAACAACTTTTTAAAGTGAAAAGAGATTTGACTCCTTCACAACATTTGGTGGGTTGATTTATATAATTTCAATCTTTATATATAAAAGTATTTTCATTTTTATTTTATTAAAAATTTTTGATTTAATCTGTATATAGAACATCCACATCTTTATATTATAAAGTATTTTCATTTTTAATTTTTATTAAAAACTTTGATTTAGTCTGTATAGATCATCCACATCTTTATAAAGTATTTTCATTTTTGATATTTTTTATTAAAACTTGATTCCAATCTTTATAGAAATCCACGAGAAGTATTGTACTAGTGAGGGTTAAGAGGGTTTCAAATATACCCAAAAAGTCTATTTCTTTTATATTTAATTAAAAAATGTTATAAAATTAAGTTCAAATTAAATGGAGTAGTCTTTGAGTGCCACTTTTTGGAGTTTATGGTAGATTTTTGGTCGAAATCCAAAGAAAAATTATGTGGTCAAATCTTGATTGGTGTTATTTAAATTGGGTTTTTGAGTGCATATATGGATTCAACACCCTTAAAAACCCCTATGGCACTTAGATTGTGAAGTGTTGATCTGTCATACTTATGATTTCAATGAATCCCTATTAGATTCTAGACAAATTATTTTGGAAAATAAATTGGAAAATTTTCCAAAAAGTCTCACTTAAATACTACCAAAAATAAAATATTATGAAAAGAATTATGGTTTTGGGCATCTTATTATGAAATGAATTATGCTTTTTGGCATGTGGTATTGATAAGCCAAAGTCTCACTTAAATACTACTAAAACTAAAATATTATGAAATTAATTATGGTTTTGGGCATATATTATGAAATGAATTATTGATTTGGGCATGTGGTATTGATAAGCCATGGTATTGGCCTATGGTATTCTAACAAAGCCTATATACAGGTTAATAATATCCATGGTAAAGTGGGGGTGAATAGTCATGGCTAAGAATCTTGATATATTGTTAGTTTATTGAAAATATTAAGTTTTTATCTGCTTATTAATTAAATTTAAATATCGTTACAACAACATTTTAGTCCCTGCAAATGTGGGATTCCAGCAATAGATTTGTCCGTTGACCATTATTAGTTTAGCATTGACTAATGCAACTTATAATGTTTAACTTCAAAAAATAAATATTTATTTTTCAATATTATTAAAAATACTATTTTTCAAATATTTGATTGGAACTTAACTTTAAGGTCTTATCGCAGTCTTTGCATAGTAAGTTTCATTTTAACTTCGATCTAAAAAAGCCCCTAGAGGGATCAAATCTATTTTCACTCTAAAAAAAGTTTGCATCTCAAGAGATTTGCTTGAGATTTCATCCCTCTAATTGTAGTTATAATTATAATTATAATTATAAATATTACTATTTTATTTTATCTTTTTTTATGGAGTCAAAATGTTTACAAGAGCATCTTCTCCATACATTTTTTATTTTAGATTTAATTTTAAAACTTTGTAAAATAAAATCAAAATATTCTATAAATAAAAATTAATAATATAAATATTTTAATTTAAAATGAAATCATGGTTCTTGGGATGTGGTATTGATAAGGTTTGGTAGTAGTAAATGGTATCTACAAGTTAAATGGTATTTAAAAAAATGTTACATACATTTTTTTTACATCATCTAACGCCTACACATCTCTCCCATGTTGGATTGTAGAGTACCACTAGGTACAATAATTCCATGATGATAATTGCATCACATATTTTATGCCATAATTTATGATATAGTTCCCCATGTTGCAATGTAGAGTACCACCAGTGGCAATAATGTCATAAGGATGATTACATCATGTATTTTATGTCATAATTTAAGGATATGGTTCTCATATTCATGTATGATTTTTAGGTATTTGTGTAGTATTTTTTTAATCCAATATATAAAATCTTTGAAAATATTTCATACTCATGTAAATAACATATCTACCATAAGTTACTTTCCATCATAATTTATGCAAGTCCTTGTATAAAAATGGATAGAAACAAGGGCTACATGGTAGTTAGTCCCTGCGGCTTAATTTAAATATAGCTAAATTAAAGTAGAAAACAATAAAAATACAAAGATTTAAAATTTTACAATGTTATAATTAAATTAATTTTAAATTGTAATTAAATGCATTATTAAATTTTGTAAATTAAAATTATTTCTATTGCAACATAGAAATAATTATTAATAGTTTACATTTGGCTTTTTATAGTTTGTGGATATGGTCTTATGAAAATCTTATTATAAGACCTCAGTATAGAGGTCCTATCATAAATTTCTATTATACCTTGGTTTGTGAATATGGGACATTTTATATTTATTCTTATTACAAACATCTTATTATTTTGAATATCATTCATTCATGAATAGTGTAAAATCTATCATATGTGGTTAAGTTCGCACAAAAACCTAAGTGACCTCTACCTTTAAAAATATAATGTAAAAATAAAAATATATCTCACATACCATTAATAAATCTTTTTAAATTACATATGTGATTTTAAATAACCAATTTAAAGTATATATGTAATTTTAATAATATATTTTTTATTAGATTATATTAATCACTAGCCATTTTTATAAATATGAATATAAAATGATTATACTCATTAACAATAATTTTATCACCCTCCCAAAAACAAATTGTATCATAAATGCTAGTCTTACACTTTGATGTGACTTGTGTACTTGGTTAATTAATAGATGTAATGGGCACATTAATAGAGGCAAATGGCAATAACATGTTCAATTTGATAATGAATCAAATTGAACATAAATATATTAAATTATTTTTAAAAAATGATATATTTCAATGTGTAATGTTATACCACAAATTTTTTTGGTCAAACCCAAACTAATATGGGTTTCACCAAAAACCTATTGCAATATCCACTGCCTTGTGGTAGGGATAATAATCAATTAATCTTCAATGTGATTTCTTCTGAAAAAATATTATACAATCAATTAATCTATCCATTTCACATCTCAATTTATTAACTCCTTCCAAAGCATGAATATGAGATTGCAACACTTGTTTTAATTTATATGGTAAAATGGATCTTAATTTATAGCTACTCTTTATATGTTATATATTTTAATGTGATATGTATATTATGATTTTCCTTCATCTAAAAAATTATTATAATTTTATTAATGAAAATAAAATTACAATATAACAAATTGAATTTTGTTATTTTGATTATTTTTTATGTTTTATTATTAATTGAGGCAACATTGAAATGTTTTAGACAATACAACATACCATGCTAGCTTTATATTACCTGTAATTTTTTTTTTTTTTTTTTTAATTGAGCCAACAAGTACATGTTAAATGTTTACAAACATTTACACTAGTACAACAATCACCCTAGTCAATTCTTTTTCTATATTTTATTGACATTTAAAAATTGTTGACATACTTATTTACATTACGCCTACACATCTCCCCTATACTCAGTTGTAAAATAACATAAATTAAGACACACTTTGTATATAAATTAAAATAATAATTTTGTAACTATATTTAAATTTGATTAATAAACATATAAAAAATTCAATAGTTACAATATAACAATATTAGTAACCATGGATATTCACCCCCACTTTACCATGAATATTATTAACTTGTTACGCTGAAAGGTGTTTCCTCTATGGAGTTGGTTGTTCAAACACTATTCAGCGCAGCCAATCTCCTCGCTCCATTTTTGTCGATCCCTCTCATTAAAATTCAACATGTGGAAACCATTTTTTCCTTGTCGTTAGTCCCTTCATTTGGTATAGGGTTCTTCGAGTCTTGTTTACTCCACATATAAAACATATAAAACCCAACTGCAATTCCAAAAGCTTTTGCAATAGAAAGAGAGGCAATTGATTTTCAAGCATCATCAGATCTCTGACAATGGAATTGTGGGCAGCATTAGCGCCACTCGGATCTAGGACTCGTCCAAGATGTTTGACGTATGCGTTAGAGTTTTCCTCGACATGTCTCACATAAAACTGTAGACACTTGAGAAGGAAGACTGCGTCGAGAGCCATGAGCCATGCCAAGGTTTCTTCCTTGTAGTCGAGGAACTTGTGGTAGCTTCTTTGGATTTGTTATTCGTGCTTCCTAAACTCCTCCACAACCATTGATTCAAACCTGAGTTTGTTGATTATTTTTTGAAATTTGCGAGCAACTTAAATTTTGTAGCGCTCCATGACATAGAGCTTAGATCTCAGTGATGATAGGGGCTGATGGCAATGGACTGAGGAGTGTATGCTTAAGGTTTCACCGCCAATAACTTTTTGGGCACATTAAAAACAGACATAAAAAATTCCTTCACTTATTCTTCTTCTTGTAGATCAAAACTTCCCTTGATTTGAATAACCTAACCATTCTCATTGATCTTCAATTGAACATCAGTTGTGGACTCCATGTTTATGAGTTGGAGGCAAAGAGTCTCACAAGAAACAAATGAGAACAGGTGGGAAATACGTGAGACAATTGAGTGATTTTGGAACCTTATATGGAGCTTCTCTGGTTAATGAATACACAAACCAAACCGGAGTAAATGGGTACTAAAAACTTTCCTTATCTCCTTCCTTTGAAACAAGACTTATAACTTATTATCCAACACCCCACAGGGTCCTTATACAGTGCCTTTGTTGACAATATCTTTCACATGTTTAACACGATTTATATATTTAGACCGAAAGACATTTTCTTTATAGAGTTTGCTGGACAAACATTGTTCAGCCCAACCAATCTCCTCGCTCCATTTTAGTTGTACCCTCCCATCAAAATTCAACATGTGGAAACCATTTTTTCCTTGTCGTCAGTCACTTCGTCCTGAACATGGTTCTTCGAGTCTCTTTTACTCCACATATAAAACATATAAAATTGTTGGATCATAGGTTCTAGTGATATAAAGTCCAACAACATTCTTCGAACACCTTTGCGCCTTCTGCTTGTTCCAACAATTCCATGAAGATTGTTGGGGAAGGAAGTTCCATCAATTCCATGAATATCGCTGCGGAAGGGTTGTGGAAGGACAGATGCTTCCCAACATCGATCTGGACAATGCAGCCGCTAAATTCATCATTTCTTTTTCCTTGTTTCTACACCAAAAATCACCACCTGTCCATTTTTGTTGGACCCCTTGGGAGCCTTCGCCTTCTTAGTGACCTTGGGTTCTCGACATTTGTTTTGGGGTCCTTCGTATTAACTTCCTCGGTGGAGATAACAACTCCTTCCTCAGGAGCATTCTCAGCAGGTGTGGAGGCCATGGTTGTGATTCATAGGGTTCAATCACAATAAAATTTCAGAAAATTGCAGGGGCCTGACGACTTCAACATAACAATGAAAACACACAAAGGCAATTGAAGAATGAGCATGTATGAATTCAAGGGAGCAGTAAGTAAATTCAAGTGAGTAGAAGGAAGGAATTTATTAAGTGACTAATGTCGCTTGTTTGTCTTCTGACACGTAAATTAATGGAATGAACTGGCTCGACAACCACGTGTGACAGCGAGGCGAATTTGTGAATAGACACGTATGAATCGAAACAAAGGACAACCACCAGAATTTTGACTACCAAATGATGCCACTAACATTCCTCTTTTTCACATCCAACGCCAATACGAATTGAATCATTGAATGTAGACTTTAGAGACATGAGGATTATTCAACGAAGAGGAAATTGCGCTCTTAGAGTTGTCCTTTGTATTCAACACATAAGAGTCTACACTATCATGAACCACTATATCATTTAATGGAACTCATGAAGATTTCAACCATTCTCTGAAATGTGAAATCTTAAAATCAATTTCAACACATGGTCACTGGTAGAGACCGTAGCTTGATTTTAGGGTTTACTTTTGAGTTACGTTTTAAAAATAGAGAATCGCAATATAGATATCAAGCTGATTGTCTGCTACATAACATGATATTTCTCTCACCACGATCACACATCAGACTTCCACAAATTTGAAATAGGCTGTTGATTTAGTGTACAAGAGGGTTTCCACCATTAGTCTCTCACCTCTTGGTTTGAATGGCAGAGTCACTCATGGTTGTGCAATTGAGTCATCAGAGGGTGGTGGTTGTATAACATGTGGAGATTTTCGAAGTCCCTTGTAGTATGTAAAAGCTCTAGGTCGCAAGTATTTTAGCACTATAAACAAAGGTGAAAGCTCAATTGCAGGGCAATGCTGGAAGTATGGGAAACATCCCTCAAGTAAGCCTTCTCTTTTTTTTTGACTGGGATTCAAGGAAGGAGAGCTCTCAATCACTACTTTGGGCCATATTGGACTCAAAGTATAGGGTAGGGAAGGCAATTCTACTATATGGATAGATAAATTGCACAACACTTTAGACCAAGAGAGTCGTGACAATGGATTTACAATCCACGACAACTTTTGGTTATCGTAATTCTCAGGTAAAGTCTAGTTCTGTCTGGTTCTTAATATTTATTTATCAAACTTGGAAACCATACCGTATTCTCATCGTAAACATTTCATTTTGATATCATATGAGATGGAAAAAAGATCGACAAAAACAAAATCTAGCAGATGAGTTACTTTTCTCCTAATATCGTTGGTGTTATGTTGTGGTAAAATGGTTGAAACTTGAAAGTATATATTTTTAGGTTATAACTCTATCTCCCATTTGTTTTGGGTTGGAGTTGAGGTATTTCTCCCACTGCCACAATATCGATATTTTAATTGCCTCTTTACCAAACTCCTCGAGGGCTGAGTTGACAGAAAAAAATCGTTATCCTTGTTTATTTATCCGATTTCATAACTTGGTCTCATAACATATAGATGGAAAACCACCTATCGATGCTCAAAACCCATGGCATTTTTTTGGATGTGCTATCATCTATAGCATCAGTGGATGCTATAGAAAAGTAAGACTCAAGTAGAGATTGCATCCATTGACACAACCCCTTTTGATTGCAAGGACTGGAGTGGTTCCTGAGGTCTGGAGGTTAGAAATATTTTCCCCTTCAGTGTGGCGTTGTGCACCCCATAAGGGGACATTGATGATGTACCCTAACATGTAGCACAAGGACATAGTTTACTTCCACATTCCTTGCTCCTCCTTTCGGTGTTCCTTTGCACCTCTCGGTGCAATTGTTAGCAAATAGACTTTATTATAATACCATGCAATACCACATGCCTTACACTATAACTCATTTTACAATCAAAATATTTAATAATAGATTATTTTAATTTAATTTTATAACATTTTATAACCGTGTCTAAAAACAAAAAGATTATAATTACTTTTGAGATATATCTAAACCCTCTATCATCAGTACTATTAAAATTTTCTTGTGTATATTCGATAGAAATTAAATCAAGGTTTTAATGAAATTAAAAAAGAGAAACTTGTATATAGAGAGATGTGAAATTTATATAACATAAATAATATTATCAAGAATCAACATAGATTCATCTTAACTAGCAATCTACGAAGTGATGAGGGGAATTAAATCTCTCGAAGTGCAAGCATTTCTTCAAGTTTTGCACTAAAAAATAAGTTTGCATTTTGAGAGATTTAATTCCTTTCGACCCTTAGTAGGTCTGAAATTAAGATCGATCTATGTTGGTTTAGTTCCAATAGATTTTAGATAAAATATTCGTATAACTGATTATATTATTGATATTTAATCTTTTGTTGATAAATACTTATGTTTTAAGAAGATTGTTGAATATGGTAAATATAATGATAATATATTATGTTCCCAAATTCAGGGTTTTGTGATCCATATGTGAATTATTGAGAAAACATTCGGCAATAATCACATAATAAAAGCATTATCGATGCGTTTCAAACCATCTAGTGTGGTTCATCATCAGGACAATATGGAGTATCATATCATGGCATACGACTAAATAAAGGGAGCAATGTAGAGATACTTAATTTTAACGATTATAATAAAACAACTAGTTTTGAAAATTCAAAGCATTGTCGACGCTTTTCAAACCATATAGTGTGGTTCATCGTCAGGACAATATGGAGAATCAAATAATGGCATACGATTAAATAGAGAGAGCAATGTAGAGATAATTAATTTTAACGGTTTTAATAAAACAACTAGTTTTGAAAATTGTTTTTTAAATGTTCAAATTTGACTATTAGAATAATTTTTTTTATTTTTATTTTTTAACAAAAGAATTTCAATAATATTAAGTCAAATGAAACAATATATTAAGCCAAAAACTAGCAATAAACATATAAATAAAACCAAAGTAGTCATCTTATTGTTAGTTAGGCCAAAATTAGAGTAAAGGGAGCGAGGAAATGTGATCTCTGTTAGGGTTTCTATTCGAAAAACCCTGACTTCTCTGCAATAGATTGAAGGTTGCGGTGCTTTTACCCACCTGCATGCGCTTCAACCTAACTTTCTGATAAAGGAATGAGTGCATCTGTGAGGAGGGGAGAGATCCCCTCCTACATGAATATTGTGGCTAGCGAAACAAGTACCCAAGGCATAGCGACCACAGGTACCCAAGGCGACAATGGTAAAGGTCCTTCAGTCCTCAGGGCTGAATAGCAAGCTCGCTTGCATGGTCAATGCCTTCTGTGGGCTACCAAAAAACCACGATTTGTCATACCCAATAACAAATTGGAGACTTACAACAATTATATGAAATATCATGCATTAATCTGCAAATTTATCGGGGTTTGGCCAACTAAGAAGGACCTGGTCAAATATGAATCCTTTGTGTTGGAAAAACCCGCGCGCCTGCTCCCGTCGTCGCTTGAACCTGCGATTTTGAATCATGGCCCCTCTAGAGGCGCCACCGGAGGAGGCAGCTCTTTAGCAAGCATTCTCTAACCTGGTCCGATCTTTACCTCCACAGCGAACTCGCCCTAGAGTTTCGAAGTTTGTAAAAATGCTTGATGGGTTGTAGGAAGTTTCTCTGCTTCCAACCTTACCCCATATGGATGCCATTGCCTTGGCAGAAAGAGGTCTTATTGGACAATTTACAGGACTCTGGCCCTCTCCAAAAACAGTGTAGAGGTGGGTGGAAAGGAACTGGTCAGACAAAACTCAAGGGAAAATCTCTATTAGATTTTGTGGGAAAGGATACTTCACTTTTCATTTCGAAACAAAGGAAGATAAGGACTTGATCTTCTGTAATGGGCCTTACTTCATGGATTCTAGAGGACTATACCTCAATAAGTGGACACCAAACTTTGATCTGGAGCTGGACATTCCTAGTGCTGTGCCTGTTTGGGTCCGACTATCTCACCTCCCCCTACACTGTTGGGGAGACAAATCAGTGCGTGCTATTGGGAATGCTGTTGGGAAATACATTGATCGGAGCGAACCTAAAGACAACATGCAGGCCTGTGCTCGCAACTGTGTAGAAGTTGAATTGTTAAAAGGCCTTCCAGAAGCCAACAAGCTTAAGGTTGATGACTGGACTCACATTCAGCAGCTTGACTATGAGAAGATCCCCTTCAAGTGCATGGTATGTCACGAATATGGTCACTTTTCCAATCGATGCACTAAACTTCTTAATGTTGAAAACTCTCCACAAAAAGGCAATGGGAAATAGTTAACAAAAAAAAGGCAGCCCCTAACCCTATCCCATCTCATGATGCTGGTCCTTCCTCTCGTCCTCCCTCCATTCCCACTCCCTCATCTCCTCCCCTCTCTTCATCCCACCCTCCCTTTCTTCGCCAACCTGATCCTCATTCATCCTCTCCCTCCTCCAACCGCTTTCACATCCTCTCTCTTCCTGAGGATCCCCCCTCTTGAGTGATTCAACCTGTCCCTTCTGACTCTCCCCTTCCCTTTACTATCTCCTCTTCCCTCCCTTCTGATCCCCCCCCCCCTCAAAATCACTAGAAGCAATACTAAGTAGCATGGTTCCACTCTTGACAACCAAAAGAAGCCTGGAAGAAAATCTGCTAAACAACACAGAGATGAAAATGTGCAAAAAGATATAGCATTGGGTCTTCAGAACCCCATAGAATCCTATATACAAGGGCAAATAGACAAGGACTTAGTAAATAAGGACAAGGGATGAAGAGCAACTCCTCGCATCCCTCATTTGAAATGATGAAAGTGCTCTCTTGGAACAACAGGGGATTGGGGCACCCCTCCAAATCAAATGCCTTAAAAGATCTCATCAACCAAGAAAGATTAGAGATTGTTTTACTTCAAGAAACAAAACAGGGACAGTTAGAGATGAATAAAATTATTGAAAAGAATAAGCAATACAAAGGATGTGTGTGTGATTCTAGAGGGGCTTCAGGAGGAATTGCTACGCTTTGGCATCAAGACAAATGGAATAATACAACAAAAATGGTAGAGCAACATTAGATAAAGATTGTACCGAAGAACAACATGAGCAGTCAACAACTTGTCATCTACAATGTTTATGTTCTGAATCACTATAGAGACAAGGAAGCTTGTTGGAATTCCCTCAGCAACAATATAGCAGAGGAAGAGAACAGCAACATAATTTTAGGTGGAGAATTAAATCTCATCTTGCATACTAACGAAAAACGTGGAGGCAGCTTTACTCCTGATCCTTTTAGAAATCAGCTGGAGAATGTAATGCAGCTTGAAGATCTTGTTGATATAATCCAAAAGAATTGTAAATTCACTTGGAGGAATCGCAGGTTGGGGAAAAGCAATATTATGGAAAGGCTTGATTGAATCCTGGTAAATGTGTCCCTGCTCTCCACTTATACAACTGTCTATGCCTCTATTCTTCCCTTTGTTGCTTCAGATCATTACCCCACTGCTTTAACCCTTGAATCCCACTGCCCCTGGGCCCTATCCCCTTTAAATATAGCCCTTTATGGAATGACATTGAAGCAACAAAAGATCTAATCCAGCAAACTTGGTGTCAACATGTTGAAGGCTCACCAAGTTTCATATGGGAAATCAAACTTAGAAACATAAAGAATGCACTCAAGGATTGGGTAAAAACTCAATATAAAGAACCAGAAGCAAAGAAGCGAGAAGTGAAAGCTAAAATCGAAGATTTACATCATGCAATGGAAAATCAAGAATACCTTCAGGTAGGGAAAAACCAGGAAGAAAATCTCTATGGTCAATTATACAGTATCAGAAGAGAAGAGGAAGAAAAATGGCGAATAAAATCAAGGTTGGTTTGGTTGAAAAGCGGGGACAGGAATACGACCTTCTTCCACTAGCAAGCAACAGTTAGACAAATCAGAAACAACAAAAAAACTATCACAGACATATTAGGCATTCAACACAATGATCACGTTGCTATAAAAAACGCAGCTTCAGAACACTTCAAAGAGCTCCTATTTGAAAAGGGGAAGAAGAAAACTATGTTGATCTCTTACAACATATGCCAAATAAAATCACAACAGAAGCAAATGAAAGATTGACCGAAGAGATAAAGTAGGAAGAAATCAAGAGAGCCATCTGGGGCCTCTATCCTGACAAAGCTCCAGGACCGGATGGATTCCCTATTTGCTTTTATAGGGAGCACTGGGAAACCATCAAAAAGGATCTCATCAAGTACTTCAAATGGATGTGGAGGAAAAATAAATGGGAGGCTACACAAATTCAACCCATCTAGCCCTCATTCCCAAAGAGAATTGCCCCTCTAATTTTTCCTGTTTTCGTCCGATATCCCTTTGCAATTCTTCATATAAAATCTTCACAAAAATCCTTGCTTCTCGTCTGAAGCCTCTCTTGCCAATGCTAATTTCTGAAAATCAGGGCGACTTCATGACAAATAGGCAAATTTTTGACTCCATCCTATTAGTTCAGGAAGCCATCCACTCAAGCCACTCTAGGAATGAAAAGGGTTTCATTCTGAAATTAGACTTGGCCAATGCCTTTGACAGGGTCCGACACTCCTTTCTATTTGCTACTCTACAAAAAATGGGCTTGGCTTCTCCATTTATCAACCTCATAAGAGCCTATATCTTTGGACCTTGGATCGCGCCCCTTATCAATGGAAGGCCCGACCCTGCCTTTCAATATTCAAGAGGATTGAGGCAAGGCATTCCTCTTTCTCCCTACTTATTTATTTTAATGGTTGAATCCTTCAGTTGCGGCCTTGACCATAAGCGGTAGGCAGGCCTCATTACCGGAATCAAATTTGAAGATGGAGTTAAAAAAATTAATCACTCCCAATTTGCTGATGATACTTTGTTGATAGGAGGGGTATCTGCAATAATAGCCCGAAGATTCAAAACTCTTTTAGATAAGTTTATGAGATATTTTGGGGGAATGATAAATCACCGCAAAAGCTGCATTTATGGTTGGAATGATTTAGCTCAAACACTCCAAAAAATATCCAACATATTTGGGGTGTCGTGCAAGTTAAATTGGGACCATTTCAGCTATTTGGGAATGCCAGTGAGTATGGGACGGTAGAGCTGAAATATGGGAAACAATGTTAGACAAATTGAAAAGAAAAGTTCAGAAGTGGGGATCCTCCTGGCTCAGTCTAGCTAGCTATTTGGTTCTCCTTAAATCAGGCCTTTTTTCTCTCCCTCTATATCAGTTCTCCCTAGTTTAGGCGCTAGCACCATTCCACCACAAAATGGAAAGTATTCTCAGATATTTCTTATGGTAGGGTGGAAAAAACGAAAAGAAAAAATATAACTTGGTTAGTTGGAAACAAGTTATTCAAAGCCAGGAGAAAGGAGGACTTGGAATCAGATCTCCAATGCTCACAAACTTAGCCTTTGGTGGCAAGATAGTTTGGAGATTGCTTGAGGATCAGCAAGCTTGGTGGAAAAAAGTCATTGAGGTCAAATATCTCAATAGCCCAAGGCAACAACTTCTAAAAAGTGAAATACCTGTCAAAAGCAGCACAAGTATTTGGAAACTTTGCAAAAAATCCATCTCCTTTATGACACCAAATGTCTCAAAGGTCCCCAAAGGTGGCAACAAAATCAACATTGGAGCCGATAAGATTATGGGAAACCAAGCAATCAGCAGTCGTCCAAGTATGGAACCAATTCTCCTCTTCCTTCAAACCAAAGGAATATATCGCTTAAATCAAATTTCTCAATGGGATATAGAAACTCAGGCTTGGAAGGCTTGGAGCTTCCCTCCCATCCCTGAAAATCTGATAGAGAACTTCAACATTTTTCGGCTTCATCTCCACAGCATCGTGCCTATAATTAAAAATGGCAATGATGGATTCCGATGGGATCCCATGGGCTCTAGCTACTCAATACAAGTAGGTTATCATTATTTGTGTAATAGGGACCACCCGACTCCTCCATGGATGCATTGGAAAGTAGTTTCGAAATCTGAAGCTATCCCTAAAGTAAAATTCTTTATGTGGACCCTCTTAAAATGGAAGACCCTCACCTCAGAAAATCTGCAAAAGAGAGGTATTGTTGGATCCTCCCAATGCCCAAATTGTCATGAGGCAGAAGAGACTATTCGACACCTTTTCATCTCATGCCCTTTCGCTATCCCTTGCTGGAAAGGCATAGCTCCAAATGACACTTTCACCTGGAATTCACAACACTCCATCAGTGAAGCCTTAAGCAACTGGAAGAAAAGCTATCCCTGGCAACCCAAGAAAAATAACATTGCCAAGAGGGTGTGGGATGCCATCCCATATGTTCTCTTATGGAAAATATGGATTGCTAGGAACCGTAAGGTTTTCAGAGATTAGGGAACATTAACCAGACAAATTTGTAGTAAGGCTAAAAGCCGTGCGATAGAAACCATTGCTGCCAAAAGTATAAAGAAAATCAATATGGATAGCCTCTGTATCGAAGAGAGAGACTTCATCAGGAACTTGATAGACAAGCACATTATCTTCTCATCAGCAAACACCTTCAGTAGCTCAATCAACACCCGCAACCACAATTGGAAAATAAGATTAAAGCAGAACTAATTTAATGAATGGCTCTGCAACAACAACTCTCATACCCTCTTTTTTGATGGTGCCTCCAAGTCAAATCCGAGAGCTGCGAGGGCAGGGGGAGTTATCTATACACCCAATGGAGACCCCTTAGTCACCTTTGAGTGGGGACTGGGAAATCTTTCAAATAACAATGCAGAGGCTCTGGCACTCTACCAAGGCTTACACCAACTTCAAATTCATGGAATCAGGAAAGCGTTGATTTTTGGAGACTCTGCTATTATTATAAGTCTTATGAATAGTAAGCACAAAGCCTCCAACATTCTCATACAACAACTCATCAACAGATGTGAAACCATGATCAATCAAACCTGGAAGCTAAAATTTTTCCATATTCTCTGCACCTTAAATCGAGAAGCAGACAAACTTGCCAGTCAAGTGTGTATCCGAACAAAAGGAAATATTCTCTGTAACAATAAGGATTTTTTTCAATACCTCCCCTGATCTTCCTCATGATTTGTGACAATCCTATTGAGCATGATACTTGCCGAAATTTCAAGGCGTACCCTAACAAAATCCATTGCAATCCCGATGTGGCAAACCCTCTACCGCCGAAAATCTTGCCTCCCAATCCCACAGTCTTCTCATCTACTTCTATATCTGGGTGCTCATGTGAAATCTGTGAATCCACTACCTCTTACTGCGTGACTCTGTCCTCCCTCTCTTACAACTCGCTTTCCATTAATACCTGGGCACCTCGTCTTCAGGCAACCATCTCTATCTGTGATTTTTCCGCTGCTGCTGCACTCATTTTTTATCACAGCTGCTCCTTAATGCTTTCTGTTCATGCCAGTTCCCCCTGTAATCCTTCTTTTTCCTCTGTTAATTTTTTGACTCCTCTTCGTATCTCCTCCTTTGCTCCACTAGTCGCTTCTGGTCCCCTTGTGTTTTGTTGGCCTTCGTTCCCTCCCACGCCTTATCTTTTCAACTCAAGGCTCCCTTTCATGCTCGAGTTGTTAAGGGTCTGTCCAGTCTCACTTTTTCCTCAGCCAGCCTGTTCAGCTCTCCTAGCTGGCTCTCCCTACTCTGGAAGCTCTCGTCGGCCTTTTCCCTGTTTCCTGATCACTAATCCTTTTTTCTTCTCTGTTCTTCAGACCTTTTGTTATTATGGTTGCAACTGCTACTTCTTGGTGCAGTAATCTTCAAGCGCACCTTCAGTTTAGAGCCAAAGCTTCTCAGATGGCTCGTAATGAGGACTGCCTTCACTGCTGGGATCTTCAGGAAGAACTAGAACAAATCAGGGTGCATCAACGAGTTTTGGATGAAAAGATTGATTCTTCCACTCAGATAATTAATGCAAAGTATGAAGCAGACTTAAACCTCTTTCTTCATCGTCTCTCTTCCCTGCAGGACCAATTCAATGCTTTATCCAACACCTGCGCTCATATTCAAGAATCCATGGATATCCTCAAATATATGATGGAGAAGCTCAATGCTCCAAGCGCCAGTTGTTCCAGCATCAAAATCGCTGATCAGGAAAGCAAGCCAGAAGAATCCACTGTGTGACAGATCAGTCACATAAATATAGATTAGGATGTTTTGTAAAGTCTGCCTTCTCTTTTTCCAGTTCGTCAGAATATACTCTTGTGTTAGTTTCCTTCAAGTTAGAAAATACAGTAAATTAGCAGAATGTTGTAATGTAGTCCAATTGCAAGCTCATCCTTCGAGCTCCACTCATGTAACTCTGGAGCTTAGCCTCCCAAACTTTTTTGAAATATAAACAACAGCTGAACTTGTCAAAAAAAAAAAGAAGGACTTGGTCAAGTGGATCCAGCACAAATGGCAGCCAAGAGACCATATAGAGCTGAAGTTGGGGGCTAAAAGTTTCTTTACAGTGATTTTAAATAGTCTAGAGGATATGAAAAGGGTTTTTGAAAATGGAATATACTTCTTCAACATTGGAGGTCTCTTTATGCGGCACTGGGAAGAATGTTATAACCCTTACTAGGAGCAATTCTTGGTAGTACCAGTTTGGGTTAGACTATTTACTTCACTGGTAGACATCTAGGATCCAAACATCCTAGAAGGGATTGGGAACTCCATTGGATGCTTTGTCAAGGTTGCAAATTCTGCACGACGGGGAAGGCACACCTCCTATGATAGGATATGTTTACATGAATAACACAGAGACTTTACCTGAATTTGTTGAGCTAGAATATCATGACGAGGTCTGACAATAATCCCTTGACTATAAACATATTCCTTTTAGATGTTGTAGATGCCATGAGTATGGGCATATGTTTTTTGCATGCCCATTGAACCAGTTCGAACCCCAAGAAATTCCTAACACTAATAGTCAGGACAAATCAAAAGAGGATACTGAGGGTTTCTAGGGAGTTCAAAAGAAGAAATAGAATCAGAGGAATCTGCAAACTTCGACCCAACCACCACCAAGCAAAGGCTTGTGAAACAACAACAAATATGACATCCTTCAGGAGGAGGAAGAGGCTACGGAGGTGTAGAATGAAACTCCAGGACTTGAAAATCAACCAACCCCATAGAAGGGAGGGAAAAATGCAAAGAGAAAGGCTGAAGAGGAAGCACAAGACAAAGAAATCACTACGCAACCAGATGATTAGGTTAACATGGAGATCAACAGTCAAAAGGAGGATTTAAGCACATAGGAATAGGTCATGTGATGACTGCTGAATGAATGGAGGCATTTGGATGAACGATTCATACCGGAGGACTAGAAAGAACTATATAAAGAAACCTTTCAACAATACAAAGCTAAGCAAGGGGTGAATGTTTTAGACCAACCTAAGAAATTGGGATCTCAAGTAAGTCAAGGTGCAAAACAAGGATCTCAAGGAAAAGGAGGAAAGAAGCATGGGAGAAAGAACTTGAATGAGTCCATACAGATGATAGGTGAAATGTTGGCGAACTTCGGAAGGGTGGTGCTGTTGTTAGTGGTTTTCAACTAACTTAATAAACCTCCAAAATGATTATTACATCTTGAATGTAAGAGACCTCAATAGCATAGGTAAACAAATATATCTTAATGATATGCTCAAAAGGGATAAACCCAGTGTTATGGTGATACAAGAAACTAAGATTTTAGAACTAAAGTTAAACGAAATTATGCAAAAATTTAAGCCTCATTATGAAGTAGTTTATCAGGATGCCAGGGGTAGTTTTGGAGGCCTAGCTATCCTATGGAACCCTACGGAAATAATCTTTGAGGACTGGGTCGACCTCCCAAGAATCCTCTCTGGAAAATTCTGCCATATTGGATCCAGAGATTGGGTTCTATTAACAAGAGTCTATGGGCCTCACATTCCAGGAGAAAAGGGGTTTTCTTCCAAATTCTCACAAAACTGAGAAAATTGTATCCAAAAGATATTTGGATAGGAGGTGGGGAGTTTAACACGATCTCGTCGTTGGAGGAGAAGAAAGGGGGAATCTGTCAACAAAGGCTAACATGGAAGCATTCAGTGATCTCATTATTGATTTGCGCCTTATGGATCTGCGAGAGAATAATGGAGTCTATACTTGGAACAATAAGAGGGGAGGATCTTACCAAATTATATCACGTTTGGATTGATTCCTAACTTTGGAGCAAGTGATCAGTAGGGATATTCTCTTTGAGGCTTCAATCCTCCCATGCATGGGATCATACCATTGACCAATCCATCTTGAGATTGACTTAAAAATTGGTCCCAAGAACCATCCCTTTAGATTTGAATCCTTCTGGATAAGGAATCCCAATCTCATGAAGAGAATAGAAGGTTGGTGGAAAGGTGGCGAAGACCAAGGAAGAAATCACATGCATACCTTCCAGCTGAATTTAAAGGAGCTTAATAAAAAGATCAAGAAATGGAACCAGGAAGGGGTTGGACATATCATGAAAGACTAGCACCAACTAACTGACAAAATGCAGGAACTCTAATAGAATATCATCCATCAGGGGAGATTTGAAGACCTAGTGGAAGAGGAAGGAGGACTAATCAATCAGAAGGAGGAAAGAAGGAAACAAGAAGAGAAATTATGGACGCATAAATCATGGTTCAAGTGGTTGCATGAAGGAGAACACAATATGTGGTTCTTCTAAAAAGCCATGATCCATCACTGCCAACACAACCGGATCTACTCACTAAAGAATGAAGCAGGAAATAAACCGGTTCAGCATGAGGAAATGGAGAAGCTGGTAGTTAACAACTTCCAATCCATCCTCTGTAAACCGGCTCAAGAAAGGACGGGGGCCATCCAAAGGATTACCCAGAACATCCCTCATCTTATCTCAAGGAACCAGAACCTCGCCCTTGTGAGGGTAGTAACGTTGGAAGAAATTGAGGAGATTGTCAAAGGAATGGTGAAAAACAAAGCCCTTGGTCCATATGGGTTTATGGCAAAATTTTTCCAAATTGCCTGGAGCTTCATAGGGCAAGATATCTTGGAGGTGGTAGAAGAATATCAACGCAACCAAAAGGTAAGCCTGAGCCTAAATGCTACTTTCATTGCTTTAATTCCTAAAACTTCTAAATCTAAAGATCCCCAAGGTATTAAACTCATTGCTCTCTGTAATGCCATCTACAAGATCATAGCCACTGTCATCATCAAGCGCCTCAAGCCCCTGCTCCCAAACCTCATATCCCCTACATAAACTAGTTTTGTGGAAGGTTGCTAGATCCTTGATGGATTTATCACCTCCCAAGAAATAGTGCACTCTCTGAAGCATAGTAAACTCCCTGGAATGATGATTAAATTGGACCTCTCTAAAGCCTATGATCGCCTAAATTGGGAGTACCTCACTAGCATCCTTAAGTCTTATGGGTTCGACCAGAGATGGATTAATTGGGTCTTCGCTATGGTTTCCTCCCCTGTGTACTCCATTCTACTTAACGACTCCCCCAATCGAACCTTTAATCCCTTACATGGCCTGTGACAAGGAGATCCCATCTTTCCCTTCCTATTCATCCTTGCTACTGAAGGTCTAGGCAGATATCTAAAGCTGGAAGCTAGGGATTCATAGATAAGTGGTATGAGATTGTAGGGTTGTTGTCACCTTATGAAAAGAGAGTTCTAGTTGTACAAAGAGGGAAAAAGAACAAAGATGTTTGGAGCTAGCCTCCAAGCCATATGTTATCCATGATAACCCCTAGAAATAATTTTTAGTTTGATTAATCATTTGCATCTCTTTGCTACTTTTCTGAAAGAGGTTGTTGTGCTTTGCAAATTGGAGATTAAAGGAGGAAGAATAGGTCCAATTTAAATTGTTTTGGAGAAATTTCTATATTCTCTTAAAATCATTTCTTTCACAAACCCCATTTTTCCAGTGTTTTTTAAACTCTAACCATAGTGACCCATTTTTTAACTCTAGCCGTGTTTCCCATTCCCCTTTGAAATGTTTTAAAACATTCAGAAATCATGCCGAAACCCTTTTTAAGCATTAGTACCCACAAACCATAATCGTTATTGACCCCTTCCCTTTTTGTGATAAATATATGCCCGTCTCCCTTTTTAACTTATGCGATTGCGATATCACATATCACAAAGTTTCCTCTTCGATTTCCATATCCAAGTCCCATCACCGCTCCTTCTTGCCGACTGTGATAATTCCTTCCCCTACTGATTGCGATATCGCAATCAGGGATTGCACAAGTCAAAGCCCCTCTCTGTCGAAGTCCATTCCAACTTGCGACTGCGATGTGCGAAAACCCTCCCAGATGCGATATTTTATGTATCATGCTTTATTGAAGTTTCACGTTCGTACAAGTGGCAAGCACTACAAAATATGGTAAAAAGACCCTCTCGTGAATTGCGATTGTGATACGAATAGGACCAGTTCAAATGACCCATATTGAATCAACCTGAATCAACGAACCAGAGCAACAAACATTAAAACGTCTATTTCTCTGTCGCTTAGTGGGACGATGAGGGTATTTTTCAGGACAAACAAAGCAAACAAAGGTAATATTATGAAAGGGACAATTGTGATATCTCAGGTGGGCCCAACCCCACATATCGGCGATAGCAAGTGTCAAGGGGAGACACCAAAGGCAAGCATCAGAAATCATCGTTATGCGTGATTCTATTTAACAAAGGGCTGAGCCTCATAGACACGAGCCCAAAGGTCCTAACACCCAAAGACTAAAACATTGGTCATAGCCCCCGGTTACATGAAGCAAAAGGGGCTAAAGTAGATAAGAATGTCTCGTCCCATAAGGAACTTTAATGGAAAACCTCGATGTGATAACTCTGCGATAAAGTAACGCAAAACTTTAAAGGCGTGGTGGGTTGGTAGTTGAGGCATTTAAGAAAGGAGATGCAACATTCAAAATCGGCATGGGCTAACTCAGAAAGGCCCCTTGTGACACAAAACCAGGGTCAACGCTGACAGAGTAAATGAAGACATGGAAGCTCGAGAGGACTTGATGATTGAACATGGTATTCCACGTAGAGGGAAGACGAAGTACTGCCCAAGTGACCTCTGCTCCTGTACTATTGCATTAAATTGATAATTGATCATTCCGAGTTTTGAAGAATGAACGATCTGAGCAGTAAAGGGAGAAGTGACGGGAATTGGCTAAGTGACACAGGTGGCCAAACCGTGGGCAAGCAACAACTTGAGCGAAGGCAATCCCAAGGATGGGCATGGAGATATTTTGTTGGCATTTCCATCTAATTGTTGACCTGTTTTGTAATCATGTAATGTGTCGACCATTTAATGAAGCAATTAATCTTTGTAGTGATTTTTGGGCCACAGAGCCATCCCAGGCCGAGACAGCTAGTCAATCTAACAACTGAGGCTCGGCTGAAGATATTTTGTTGTAATTACTATTCAATGCTCCCCTCTCCAGATAAATAGTGGGAAGAAACACTTCACAAAGGTTCAAAATCCTAAAGAAATAACTACATGTTATATTTAAGACTGTATGACTTTATGATATGCATCTCTCAGATATTAAGGAAATGGTGGTGATTCCCCCCTTTGAGTACTACAATATGTTATCCCTTTGTTAAGTTCCATTATGTTCATGTTTGTTATGGCTCCGATACCACTTGTTATAGCTCTGATATGAAAATATAGCTCTGATACCACTTGTTATTGATCTAACCCGGAAATATATGAGAAATATAAATAACCCAAGAATAACAAGATCTGAATATAGATATAAATGATTCACTTTATTGATCAAAACCCTTAAGGTAGGGCAACACCACACATTCACTCCTTAAGGAAGGAGAACACTCCACAAGCCATATGTCTGTTCATACAATAATCCTTGACAATTCCTTCACATCTCTCCATGTGGAGTCTCTAGCCTCTATATAGGCCTCATACATACAATACCATGGGTCATTACCATGGTTCCCTCATACCATCCAACTAATACCATGGGCCCATTACATTATTACTAACTACTTGTGGTCCCTTACATGATATGGGTTAACCACCTTATTTATTACTATGGCCCACCCATTATTACATTATTACCTTGGGTACCTCCCTTTGTACCCCATATTACCCCCCCTAGGTATATAACATTCCACCCCCTTAGCATGTTTCATCCCTAGGTATATAACATTCCACCCCCTTAGCATGTTTCATCCCTGAAACATGGGAAGAACACAAATAATAAGATCTACTCAAAAGAGTAGTCCATTGGTACCATGCACGTGCATCTAGCCATCCAAGAGAAAGGTGAACCCTTGGTCTCGCTGGTGCCTCGCTCGCTTGAGATGGAAGTTGACCGTGGTAGCTCTTCTGTGTTGATGTGTAGTAGGTGGATCTTCGCTCCTCTTTATCTGTCCTGCGGGGGTTGTTGTCCTTGTGGCTAATTGGTTTCCATCTTGATGGTTGTCTTGCGGGGTGATGTGGGTGATGATATGCTGAAGTTTAATCCACGGTATCTTTTTCTTTAAGTCACCCCTTACTGGAGCCTGGTTATTATCTGGTGCATGTTGTGGTGTCTTATCTTCTAATATTACTTCAACCACTGAACCCTCATCTGATGTATTAGCACATGTAACCTTTTATGCTTCAACCTCTGTTTGTGTTTGATTGTCGATCATTACTGGCTCATCCTCCGATATGTCAGTCCCTAGAACATCTTATGCTTCAGCCTCCTTGGACTCTACCTGTTTATTGATGGAAATATCCTGTAATGTAATTTTCTTCTTTTTATATCAGAGTTTCAAGAATTTCTTTTGCACATTAATATTGATAGTACCCACAGATTCCATCCAAGAATATCCCAAAACAACATCCATATTATCCATCTCTGAAGTATAAAAATCACCATGCAACACATACTTATCCATAGAAACCTTCAAATCCTTGTACACTTGAACATCCTCATCATCCACTTATGTGTTTTCAATTTGTTTCGTTGGAATTTGCAATTTTTTTGCCAAGTTAACATTGATAAAATTATGCTCGCAACTAGGATTTATAGAAACAATGATCTTCTCCTTTTGAATCAATCCATGAACCTGTAATAAGGATATACCAGTAGGAAATAGGCCCACATGTTTCTCCTTATCTTGTTTTCTGGCATGAGACCATCTGTTTAAAAGTAATTTTTCAAATTCTTCATCGGGCAGGTTGGAACACTTCTTTTGGTTAAGTAATCCCCACCATGTGGCTGCCTCATCTTCAAATTAAACCACTACAAAAGTTCTCCAATTATGTTGCCCATAATGACTTCTTTTTTTTTTTTTTTTTTTTTTTTTTTTTTTTTTTTTTTTATGTATTCTTCAATAGTAGGACCATTATCTTTTCCTGTAAAAAGAACCGCCATGCTGAAAAAATTCACTTACTTGGAGAAAATTTGAAATTGTCACAGTTCTGTTAATATTGCTCAGAATCCCTATTATAACCTGTTTTCAGAAATGGAACAATCATTCTGCATCTGCCCATGTGATAGAAATCTTGATCCAGGCACTGGAATTTCAAATCTGCATTGCAACTCTCTCGCCGTCACCAAAATTTCTGCAAAAAAGAGCTGAATTTAAATCAGCGATATCTCTCTCATCCGGACTCCAATTCGACTGATTTTTTTTTTTGAAATCAGGTATTTTTTCACAAAGAATTCAGATCTACAATTATATTCTGTAGATATTGCACCAAGACGTCTAGATATGCGCCACAAACTTGCTGCCCCGAAAAATTGTCTGCAACCCCACTGATTTTTAAATCAGCGATATCTCCTTCATCCGGACTCCGATTAGACCGATTTTTTTTGAAATCGGGTATTTGTTCACATAGTATCCAGATCTACAATTAGATTTCGCATATCTTACACCAAATCATATACATATGATCTGCAAACTCACCGCCCTCGAAATCCTGCCAAAAAAAAAATAAAATTCTCCACTTTTTTGCCCAAGAAAGTGCTATGATACCACTTGTTATAGATCTAATATGAAAATATAGCTCTGATACCACTTGTTATAGCTCTGATACTACTTTTTATTGATCTAACTCGAAAATATATGAGAAATATAAATAACCCAAGAATAACAAGATCTGAATATAGATAGAAATGATTCACTTTATTGATCAAAACCCTTAAGGTAGGGCAACACCATACATTCACTCCTTAAGGAAGGAGAACACTCCACAAGCCATATGTCTGTTCATACAATAATCCTTGACATATTCTTTCATATTTCTCCATGTGGAGTCTCTAGCCTCTATATAGGCCTCATACATACAATACCATGGATCATTACCATGGTTCCCTCATACCATCGAACTAATACCATGGGCCCATTACATTATTACTAACTATTTGTGGTCCCTTACATGATATGGGTTAACCACCTTATTTATTACTATGGCCCATCCCATTATTACATTATTACCTTGGGTACCTCCCTTTGTACCCCATATTACCCCCCCAGGTATATAACAATGTTTCCTCTCTGAATTCATGTAATCGTAGCTGCTAGACATGTTTCATATGTTCTTACAGACCCATTTATATTGAGTCATTAATGCATGTGCCTGTATGGATCTTTGATATTATATCTTTAAATTCTGCTCCATGAATCATCGCACCCATACTCTTTCATCCATTATGTGTACCTTTAACTTAGATAAGTGTAGAATTCTGGAGGCTTCAAGCTCTATGCAATAAGTGTAGAATTCCTGACGCTTCAAGCTATGTGATGAGTTACTCCTTCTCCTTATCCTTTCTCATTGCTCTGTCAAAGCTTATTAAATTGTAGGTCCTTGAACTACTCTGCCTCCACTAGTTTATGCATATATTTCTATGAGTTGTATATGAGAAGAAGTACCAGAAATACATGGCTTATGCCTTTAGATGAATGAACCAAACCATGTTGTTTATTATATATTTTGAATATATATATACAAAAATATATGTGATGCCTCTAGTTTCCCGAGAATCATATGAGACACCCAAAATCTAGATGTTTCAGGCACTGGTCTTGTAAGCAATCTGAGGTTGTCTCTGGAAATGATAACATCTTCTGGCGCCGTTGCCGGGGAATGTATTGAAGGATTTTTCCCTTAGGATATGAAAAGTTAAGCACTCTTTGTGCAGGTGAGAAAAGACATTCTGATTGCATCCTCATCACCTTGGTGACTCCACAAATCCCATTATCATTTATCATCATGGCTTTTAGAAACCCCACACTCGCTTAGATACCTCATAGCAGAAAACCCCATCTGTATCTGACCCAGAGAAATTAATTTTCAGGAGAGTCTGGAAAGGGAAAACTCCTACAACCTATGTTATTGTCTCATCATTCTTTGAACCCTCCTCATCCAGCTCCCGACCCGCAGTCATTCATTGCTCAAAATTTACTCCTAAGTCCCTTACATACCTTGCTTTCAGTCTAGCCACTCCAAACACTATGGTTTTGGCCCAAGTTCCTTTGTCAAATCTCAACCCCCTCCATTAATTTAGATGGTTTTTTTTCAGGTTTCTTACTGCATAAATATGCCCCTCTTGATTTACCTCAACCTCTAAGTGCTATGCCTTAGGACTACCTAAAGTTGTTGCCTAGGTTCAATGGGGAGGATGAAAACATTGCACAAAGACACATTGAAACCTTTTGTGCTTTGCTGAGAATCTAAATGTAGAACAAATGGATGTGGTCCTGAGACTCTTTGTACAATCCCTTGATGGAGAAGCTAGAAAATGGTTTAAAGCCCTAATTAATGCATCCATCACTACCTGGGAGGAACTCGAAAACTCTTTCACACAAAAGTGGGGTGAAAAGAGAAATCATGAGTATGTCCTCACAGAGTTCAATGCTACGAGGAAGAAGCCAGAAGAGGATATTTTAGAATTCATAAAAAGGTTTAATAAGTAGTATAATAACCTATTTGGTGAGATAAAGCCTCCTCAAGTTGCTACTCGCGTAGTTTTTGTGGGAGCCTTTGAATCCGACTTTGGTTTTACCCTAAGAGAAAGGAAGTCTCGCACTTTGGATCAACTCCAAGTTGATGATCTCGAGGTAGAAGCAAATTTCACTTCGGCAGGGAAGTCAAGAGGTAGGGATGAACCTATTGAGAATAAAAGGGGGAAAGAACAAACATCTTCCTTTGGTCAAGATAAATAATCACCATATCTAAAGTGGGAAGAAATGGATAAACTTATCAAGAGTTTATCACATAAGGTGGTGAAACTTGAGCTGAAGAACAAGAGTCTCCCGAAACCGAATGCTCAAGGTAACAACCGAGGTTATAACTCACAATATAGAAGGCCATCATTGCAAATACTTCCAAGGGAAAGAAAGGACCAACTTGATCAGATCCCTCATCCTCTATATTTAGAAGATGATCCATATGAACAATCATCAGATACACATGAGATGCAGGGAAAATTGTATTCCTCTTTCTCTGAAGAAGAACATGAAAATATGGCTCACCAGGAGACAAGTCGTGATAGAGAAGCAACATCAAATGAGGAGGACATAGGTGATTATTGTAATCAATTTGCGAATTTGATGCAAGCACAACTACACTGAAGGTATGATCTAAGATCTTCAAGGGAGTGGTCGAGGGAAGCAGAGCAACAAGAGGAAAATGCTCCCCAAGATATTCCCCCAGTGCCAAATAAATGGAAAGGTGAGATGAATCCTGACGCATCCAAGGTAAAAGTCTCCTCAAATAAGGAATGCAATAGATCCGAGGAACACACAGAAAATAAGGCACCTATTCTAATAAAAACTACCAGTGATAAGGAAAGAGAAGTAGAGCTAGGAGGTGTAGAAAATGGCCAACCTACATTCAACCTTCAGAAGGAAATCGAAAAGGTAAAGATTTTTGTTCCTCTAATTAAACTTCTAAAGCAACCCACTTATAAAGCCCAAGTCTGTCATTTCATTGATCGAAATCTGGATTAGGGGCAAATTTTTTCTCAAAAATAAAAGTGCTCATAATCACTCAAAAACTGAATGAATGCGTCCGTCTCGACGATACAATGCCAACACAACTTGTTTCACTCAAAACGGAGTTCGTATGAGAAAGATAGAGGCTCATGTCTGCTTTGTCAAATAGGAAAAATCTGGGTACAGGCTGACTGGGATGCTGACTATGCATCCGTAGAACCCAGTCAACAAAAAGAATATTCCAAGGAATATTCCTAGAATATTTCCACATATGGTTCAATCAGATTATGACAAGTGTCGACATGTTATTGGTCAATGACATTTGAGGTGGACCAATGAGAGGTTGACACATGGCAAGCCCAGAGGCCACCACATGCCCTCTCAAAGGTCAGGTAAAATGTTATTTGGGAGGTCGGCAAAGTTGACCCCATGACCTCACCCGCACAAGCCCCACGCTCCACCGTTATGCCACAACCATTGGACTTAACCTATATGTGGTGGAAGGTTTATTTAAAGTTTAAGTGCCGACGAGTTTGGCGGAGGAGAGGGCCAGCGCCCTCCGCATGTGACCAACACCTCATAACCAAAGGTCGGTGCTTAGTGCTAATCGTGTGATTAACGCACTCTGGAGTTTAATGCTAATTAAACCATGTTTATCCCATTAATTAAGCGTGATTAATTTGGCGACAATTTTGGCAGGTCCGCCAAATCCGGCACTGCTCCATTTTTGGTGCGGTTAACTAGAGTTTCTTCAGATTTGGTGGAGTTTTCCTAAGGGAAAATTGAAGAGACGATAACTTCTTCATTATTCGACCAATTTTGGCTCAAAAGGAGTCATTCCTAGATGATTTGGATGCTCTGAACACAATGGAACAAATTGCAAAGGCATAAATGCACTTTTTTATGTGATTTTGCTACGTTGAAGTTTGAGGAAGCTTAGGGCCACCAGGAGAGGAGGTCAAGCCTAGATCAACTGAAGTCCAATTGCAGAGCTTGGATAGTCATTTTTGGGGTTTTAGGGTATTCTGAATCCAATGGAGCGGGTTGCAAATCCATTGTAGCACAATAGGTGCATGTAATCAAAGAATTGAACATTAATCCAAAGAGGTCCTAGCCATTGAAGCAAGTCCAAGGAGATGTAGCCCATGAAGGGTGAACTCCTTTATCAGCTTTGTGTTATGAGTTGATTACTTCTCTGTAATTTACTTGTTGTATATGCGTTTTAAACAGCTAATTAACCTCATAAAAGACACTCAACACTTGGCACATAATTCCTCACGTTTTGGTTAATTTGAGACGATCCTAAACACATTTTTTTAATACTGATGAGGGAGCTTGCATAGAATTATTAAGTTTTCCCAAAATTAAGATAAAGTTGGCACCAGAGCACTATTAGCTCATTTTAACCCTGAGATGGTTGCTAAGGTTAGGTAGAAAATTAGCTATTGGTTTTGTATTTGTGGAAGGAGAATTTAACTGTGTGCAAGTTTATGTGTGTAAGCTGAAGAAGGGAGATGGTTTGAGATGATTTTTTGTTGAGAAACTTTTTGAAGCTTTTTGATGCATTACAAGTGTGATGGCAGCTTCAACAAGTGATGTTTCTAATCCGTCTTCCTTAGCAAGACTCTTTGATTTAGAGATGTTGTAAGAGCTTATCATCATGAGAGATATGGTGCAAGAGATGAATGAAGATAGGAAGGAGAACACTATACTTCAAGAGGATTCAATGGCCATGAAGGAGAAGAAGAAAGAGCTTCTTGAAAAGATGCATGAGATGGAGATTCAACTCCATGATGCCAAGAAACCCTAGCCAAATATGTGCATGAAAATGAGGTATGCAATTCAAGTTTATCTTCAATTTCCTCTCAAAATGTATGTTTTGGTGCTTTTGAAAGACACACTAGAGGAATAGGGTCCAAATTATTGATGAAGATGGGTTATGAAGGTAAAGGGTTAGGCAAACATGCACAAGGCATAGTTGAGCCAATTGTTGTTAAGGAAAGGCCTAGGTATTTGGGTCTTGGTTATGGACAACATTATGGAGAATGCTCCAAAGCCAAGGAGGCACATGAAGGTGTTCCAAGGAGGACTTTCATTACATGTTCATTACCTCAAGCTTGTGAAGTTTTTGTTCATGAGGAATGCAAAAGTTCTATACTCACTTTCCAAGAAGATGCTCATAAGCATGCAACTAGTGGAAATGACAAACAAGAGGACGTTGAAAGCTCTAAGGTAATTGACACCATTGTTGGTATTCCGAAGAGAGCCACTACCTCATCAAATTCACCTCTTCAAGAAGGCGACAAAGGTAAATGTGCAAGGTATAAATTTTCCTTTAATCAAGTTTCTTTTGATGATGATAAACATGTTAAATCTTCACATAAAATTTAGACAAAATTTACATGTTCCTTTTGTGGTTTGAATAACCATATTGTTTCAAGGTGTTGGAAGAGGATAGCCATACACAAGAAAATTTCAGAACAAAAGAGACAGAAAGCCAAAGGTCCATTGGATAATGGAAACCATGTTGAAGAGAAGATGCAATTATTTTGCAGTCATTGCCATAAGTAGGGTCATCTTGTAGACAAGCATTGGACTTTTCATCGAACAAGTCATCCATGACATTTGAAGAAGGTGGAGAGAGATTTTGGTAATATTGGAAAAGAGGATTCCATAATTGATGTGGGTCAGGATGATACACATGATGAAGTGCAGCTGAAAGAAGCACCATTGAAATGGTTTGGAAAGAGATTGTTAGATTTATTAACCAATTAAGGCCTTGCGTTCCTTTTGATAATTTATGCATTTCTTTTCTCGTGAAGTATGTTGCATATTGCATGAAGCAAGATGTTGGAAAAGTAGAGTTATGTTGACTCACTTAGATCCAACAAAGATGGAAATTTACAACTACAAATTTTGCATGCATGTTGCATTCTTGAACTTGCATGTTTATGCGAGGAAGGTGTTCAAAATTGGAGTATGTTGACTCACTTTATTGCAGCAAATTTGGTAATTCCAGTTCTTTAAGTACTCATACATACCAATGGGATTCTTGTACTTGTGAGAGAGTTGAGAATTATTATACATGCATGAGAGTTTGTGTGTGTGAACAATGAAAATTTTCATAGTTTCAATGTGCTTGAACATGCATGAGTGATTGACTTGCGTTGGTTGATTGCTTTGTTAACGTGTATGTTGTCAACTTGATAATGTTGATCATTTGCACATGCATGAGTGTCAGATTGTGTGGTCGATTGATTTTTACATGTATGTTATATCGACTTGGAAGAGTTTATTTTGTCTCCAAAGATGAAAGGGATATGTGACGAATTGTTTCATGAGAATGTGGAATTCTTGTTGTAAATCGTCAAGTTGTTGTACATGATTTTTCTTGACTTGAAAGTGAGTTGTTTGAAGAAGCATGTTTTGTCGACTTGTGTTTAGTCAATGGTTTATACACCAAGATGTAAGTGTACATGGTGATGTTCACATGATGTGACATTTGTTGCTTTGAAAAAGAAAAAGGAAGAGGTTGTCACGTTATATTCTTGCATGAATGTTTTTCAAGGTTAATGATGTTTCTTGTGACAAGATGTCGCAAGATTTTGGAAGGTCCATGCTTGAGAAAGAGGCTCATGATTAGTCTTCATTCTCAAATCATGACATGAGCAACATGTTAATACTGGAGGATGATGGAATCAAGAAGTGAAAGTGGACAAAAATGCCAAAAAAAATTCAACCATTGTAGACCATTTGATGTGTTGATGCCAAGAAGCGAAAGAGATGGCAAATGCATTCTTCTAGATGTGGAATTTGGAACCGTGGAGGTAAAAGAATGGTCATTTCTTTTCATATTATTACTGATATTGGAACTCATTACTTTAGTTCACTCAGATGGGCTTAACTTGGAAAAGTGGTTCCAAGGAGAAGCTTGCAACAATTGCATGTGTTGCAAAGGAGGAACATCATTCTCAGTGGGAAGGCAATTAGTAAACTTTCCAAGCACTGAGGGATCGCTTTGGTACAACATGGTTTTTAATTAGAAAGCAACCAACAAGTGTTGGATTGGGTCAGTAGCAAAAGGAGAACATTGGTTGAAGTGCTAAGCCATTTTCAAGGCAAGGCATGTCAGTGACCCAAGTGGTTGTCATGGAGATTTTTCCAAGTAGAATCAATTGATAGAAGTTGGGAAGGAGAAGAGTATTCATCTCTCATCAGATAACCAACTTTTGTGGGTCCAAAAGCTTGTCAGTGGGAAGGAGTGATCAGAATCTGGATTAGGGGCAAAAATTTGCTCAAAAATCAAAGTGCTCATACTTGCTCAAAACCTGAACGATCACGTCCGTCTCAATGATACAATCCCAATGCAACTCATTTCACTCAAAATGGAGTTCGTATGAGAAATATAGAGACTTCAGTCTGCTTTGTCAAATAAGCAAAATTTTGGGTACAGGATGACTGGGATGCTGACTAGGCATCTGTACAGACCAGTCAACAAAAAGAATATTCCAAGGAATATTCCCACAGGTGGCTCGATCGGATTGTGACAAGTGTCAGCATTTAATTGGTCAACGACATTTGAGGTCGACCAATGAGAGGTTGATATGTGGCAAGCCCGGAGGCCGCCACGTGCCCTCTCAAAGGTCAAGTAAAATGTTATTTGGGAGGCTAGCGGAGTTGAACCCGCGACCTTGCCCGCACAAGCCCCATGCTCCACCACTATGCCACAACCATTGGCCTTAACTGATATGCGGTGGAAGGTCTATTTGAAGTTTAAGCGCCGATGAGTTTGGGGGAGGAGAGGGCTAGTCCCCTCCGCATGTGACCAACACCTCATAACCAAAAACCAGTGCTTAGTACTAACCGTGCGATTAACGTGCTAACTGGAGTTTAACGCTAATTAAACCATGTTTATACATTAATTAAGCACGAATTAACTTGTGGTAGTTTTAACAGGTCCAACAAATCTAGCATTGCTCCATTTTTGGCGGGGTTAGCTGGAGTTTCTCCATATTTGGTGGAGTTTTCCTAGGGAAAACTGAAGAGACCATAACTTCTTCATTATTCGACCAATTTTGGCAAAAAAAGAGTCATTCCTAGATGATTTGGATGCTCTGAACACAATGAAATAGGTTGCAGAGGTAGAAAGGCACTTCTGTACATGATTTTGCTATGTTGAAGTTTAAGGAAGCCTAGGGCCAACAAGAGAGGAGGTCAAGCCTAGATCAGCTGAAGTCGAATTGCAGAGCTTGGATAGCCATTTTTGGGTCTTCTGAATCCAATGGAGTAGGTTGCAAAGCCATTGGAGCACTGAAGGTGCATCTAATCAAATAATTGACCATAAATCCAAAGAGGGCTTAGCCATTGAAGCAGGTCCAACGAGACGTAGCCCAAGAGGGGTGAATTCCTTTATCAACTTTGTGTTATGAGTTGCTATGTTTTACTTCTCTGCAATTTACTTGTTTTATACGTGTTTTAAAAAACTAATTAACCTCATAAATTGCTCATAAAAGACACTCAACACTTGACACATAATTCCTCACATTTTGGTTAATTTGAGACGATCCTAAACACATTTTTTTAATAATGATGAGGGAAATTGCATAACATTAACAAGTTTTCCTAACATTCAGATCATTCATGCTTCCATTGATCCGAATTTAAATAGGAACGCAGCAAATTACAGAGATAACCATATACACAAAGATGCAGCGGAAATAATACTTCATTTCATTAATGGAAAATACTGAAATATGCTTACAACCAGAAATGGAAATAAACCAGCTAGGGCGATGGCAGCTTATCTCTGAGAAGAGATGTGTGGCTACATGCCTCTGAACTGTGTTACAATGAGGCTCGAAGGCCTATTTATTGTTGAGAAACAATGGAAAAACCCTTCACATTCCAAAACCTAACCCTGGAAGATGAAACGCCAAATTGTGGGCCCCGTTTTTGGGTAAGTTGGTACATCAACTTCCCGGGGTCGCGAATTGGTCGTCTTATCTCCGTTTGACGCGCATGATATCCCATTGGAAAGATCTCTTCGAGGACTACGATGGAATAACCCTGGAAGATTAAACGCCAAATTGTGGGCTCCGTTTTTGGGTAAGTTGGTACATCAACTTCCCGGGGTCGCGAATTGGTCGTCTTATCTCCGTTTGATGCGCATGATAGCCCGTTGGAAAGATCTCTCCGAGGACTACGATAGAAAAGACGATGTTTAGACAGAAAAATCGCTGGCGGTAGATTTCCAAAAAAACATCGTTTAGTGCCTCAAAACGGTTCCGGAAGTTTAGGACCCGAAAAACTGCTAAAAATAGTAAATTGTGCTATAATTAAGGAAACTGAAAAACCTGCACGAAGCACTAGAGGGGATCCAAGTCGAATTAGCGGGTGGCCACCAATATCCACCTGGATCATCCATCCACCTCAATATCGACCCATGTCTGTTTAAACCTTCAAGAAGAAAGAGCAATGGTTGTTTTTGGGCCTCATGTTGAAGAACTTAATCCTTCCACTGCACCCTTCTATGTGACCCTGGTAATTCATGACCTCTTATTGCATAACTACATGTTGGACTCTGGAGCCTCACATAACCTCATGCCCTTAGCTGTGATGGAACAACTCGGATTGCAGAGCACAAGGCCTTACAAGGACCTATACTCCTTTGACTCTAAGAGGGTCAAATGCTTGGGAATGATAAAAGATCTGGTGGTAAACCTGGCTCAAATCCTTGTAAGTTTCTTTTCCTCCACATAATTATATGCTTAAACTTAGGGGGTGTTCTCCCCTGAGTTGAGGTCGCAAAGTTGGAGCTAAATCCGCCCTACCCGATGGGAGGACAAGAGAGAGCAAAGCAAGTTCAAGTGATGCCACACAAAGCCCGCATCAGCTAATGCCAACTGCCCATCCAAGGGGACAAGATCACCACTCACCGATGCACACCACGAAACATCACTTGAGGTATTTCAACCAACCGCACCGCATTCGGCATGCTCCTATCTAGGTCTTGGGGTTCCAAGGTGGGGGGCTCTATCAAATTAGAACTAACTTATGCCACTATTCCCACTTTTGGAGGCAAAGAAAGGAGGTTGTACAGAGAGTCCAGATTTGTAAAAACTATGACCCTAGCTGAAGGTTCTAAAAATTCCCTAGTGTATGGAAAAGAAAGCGACCTCCCCTGCTTGTTCCTAGAATAATATGAGACCATCTTAAAAGAAACACCAACACATCTAACAATGCAGTTAGAACACTAGCACGCAGATGGAAACAAAGTGTGGAAATTATACTTTGACGGAGCAAATTCCAAAGAGGGAAATGGAGTGAGAGTATTGTTGGTATATCCTGAGGTCAAATTGATACCCCTCTCATTCAAGTTGAAGTTTGAGACAACCAACAACGTGGCATAATATGAGGCATTGCTCCTTGGGCTACAAACAACAAGGAATATGAATATTGAATGCTTAATTGTGCATGGAGAATTAGAGCTAATTGTAAAGTAGAAAAAAAATGGGAAAACAACTTTGTTCTGGCAGGATTCAAGGCAACAAACAGATAAACTATATGGGAGACAAGATCTGAGCGACCTCTTTCTATACACAACTGGCAGGAACTTCCATACGGAGGATAAGTAAATTTGGAAAAAAGATTTGACTAATGATGGATGGAGGAAATGGAAGGAGTGCTAGGATTGGCTTCAACTCCCTAAATCAGAACAATGGAATCACCTGGATAGAGAGTTAGAATCCAGGAAGCTCTTTGTCCTAAATGGACTAGAAATCCTTCGTCGAGGATATATTATAAATGACACTTTTACCATTAAGGAGGCTTATGGCCTCAAAGTAGGATGGGACCAAGGGAAACACAACCCCATTTGGAAGAAGATTTGGAAAGGAGGATGGTGGCCAAAAGTGGCCTGCTTTATTTGGCTAGTATGTAGGGGTAGAATTCTCACTTGGGATCAACTACAAAAAAGTAGTACTTATGTGTTGTTGTTCTATATTTTTGAGGTTGAGGGAGTAAACATGTAGGACAACATCAAAACCAATTTGGAAGTTGGGATCTAGCCCTGCTAGCTTCAGAGAGGGATCTCTCTGTTTAATTTAGCTTTGTTTTAGTGTAAAATTTAGGCTAGTTATGGTTGTACTTGTTTGTTTAGTTTGAAAGGTTTGGTTGATTTGAGTGTTGTAATTCCATTGGGCTATGGAGTCTCTAAATTAAACTGGATTTTGCATCAATTTTTAGAGGAGTTCTCACAGGGAAAGCTAGGTTGCACTATTTGGATCTCTTCAGAATTTAAATGGATGGTGGAATAGCAAAAGTGTAAGGTTCAGTAGAAATCCAAGAGAAATTAAGAATTCCCAGATTTGACTTCAGTGGAAAACATTAAAATTATCAACAACAAAAATAGGTTGCTCTAAATAACAAATCCTATTTATCACAGTTTCTGCTGATAATTCAGATTTTTTAGAAAAACAAAGAAAGAAAAACAATATTCAAACACGTAAACAAAAGAGACACATAACCATTTCGTACACCACATGAATCCTGTGAACGGTCGTTGTATTATTGATGTTCCAGTACTTTGAAAAATACAATATGCAGAAGAAATTACATTCGGAAATCAACCCTTAATAGTTCAAACATTGAAGTATTTATAATGAAAATTACAAAAATCCTTTACAAAATCACTGTCAAACCGACAATGTATTATTAGCATAATTACAAACAATATGATCTAATCCTGGCAGACAAATAGGCCACGTAGGAAGCTGAAAGGAAAGGTGGCCCTTTTGATGGTTTTGGTTTTGAGTCACCCCGAAACTGTGCTGCATTGCTGAATTGACCATCATGCTGCCTGTTGCGTTGGCAATTGTTTTACTTGTTTTGAATTATCCTTCAATTCGGTAAATTGACCAATTCTTCCCATCTCTTTTCATCTGGTATTGTCAATTTTGTTACCCTGAGTAAATTTCATCTACCTCTGTGTATTTAGAAAAAGTTGGCTTCATAGTAAAAATGTGTTTTACCTCATTCTGTACATAGAAATCATTTGACATGGTTTCCAAAAATGCCTTTGCTCTCATACTGCCCTTAATCCCACTGAACTTGATGCTGCTTCTAGCCATTTCTTTGATCTTCAGGATATAGTCTTCCTGAGTGATTAATTTGTCATTTATTACACAAATGCTTGGTAGTCCCTTTTGGATCAATGCTTCAATTCTGTTAATGAACCTATTTACTTGCAGCTCCAAGGTTTCACATCTTTCTTCCAACTGATCAATAAGGTTCCTCTTTATCAAGACTTTCTTAACTTCCAGAATGGTGGCAGTTCTATCACTGATCCCTACTTCTTCAAGCTCATACTTGGACTTTGAGTTCAAGAACCTGATAATGTTGGAGGCTTCTGTGGGCATCTCTCCCAACTTCTCTCTTCGCTGTACAATAGTTTCTGTAGCCTTTTCTATCAGCTCTTTCTGCTCAAATATGATTTGGATAGAAGGACAAATCTCATTCACAGAGTCTAGTATATTAATCCAAATGGTTTCCTTAGCTTGGGCCAAGGTCTAACCAATTGAAGTGCCTCTCTCTACCTTCTGCAACTTCTCCAATAGTCTTTGGGATTTCTGCATTTTAGTAACCCGAGCAACTTTAGCTTTGGCCTTTTGCACTTCTAAAGCTTTGAGTTGGTCCTGCAAAGTCCTAATCTCCTTATATTGGAGTGGCATGTTCTCTAGTGTCTTTGTTACTTGTTCAACACTCACAGTCTGAGTGGAAAAAGTGGCCGCAGTGGTTGTCCCCATTGTTGGAAGCTGAGAAATGGATATGGCATCCGGGGGGACAATGGCCATCTTCTGATTGTCTTCTTTCTCCTTTATCATTTTCTCCATCTCTGCCTCCATCTGCCTAATCTGTATATTCTGCTCTATGATTAGCCTCATCATGTCTACTTTTTGCGCTTCACTTTCTTCAATGTCCTTGGTCAATGGATCCTCTGTGGCTGGAAGCTTGAACTGCTTTGTCAAGGCTGCAATGTCTAGGTTCTTCTTTTTAAGAATCTCTTCAACAACATTAATATCTTTGGGATCATATCCTATCTTAACCACCAAGTCTTCCAAAGACTTGATCCTGTTATCTTTGGCTAAGGAGGACACTTTCTCCATCTTCAACTGTGATTGAACATTGGCAAATGAAACCTGCAATTTAGATAGTGACATAGCAGTGTTAGTCAAAGTGGAGGATATCATTCACCAATTTGCTTGTGCATCTCCATTTGATCAATGGGATGTATGTCTTTAGTGCTGAATTCAAAAGTAGTGCTCTTGTAGTCGGATGTTGATTTTGATTGTGGAATTTGGGCCTCAAGAAAGGCCATGTGCATTTTGCCATGCTCTGTGTCAAAGATTGACAACAACCTACTCAGTGAGCTGGATGTCTGCTTCTAGAATTGATTATAAGTACTATTTTTTAGAATCTCATTTCTGAGCTTAATCTCCCTGTACCTGTCAAAAACTGTCTTCTCCTTTTCTGTTTGGACATTTTGTGATTCTAGCTTAGTTTCCTTGTGACCCTGTGAAGATGAGGGTTCATTATGAGATGTTGTGAATTTGTTGGTTGCAGGTGGTGAATCTATGATTATGATGGCAACTTGCTCCTCAGTCTCTTTGTCCAACTCTACTCTAGGAGTCATCTTTGTCCTCTTCCCGTAGTCGATCATGAACTCTTTGGCTTCACTTCCAGTTGTTGATGAAGATCCTTCCTCCCTCTAAATTTTGCTTGATTTTTCTTGAGGAGTGGGTGTCTACAAACTGGAAGTGGAAAAGAGTTGTTCTTCGGTTTCCTGCAAAGTGTTTTATGCTATTCTAGTTGATTGGCATACTTCTTTATTTCAGGTCTTGAAGTATGAATGTAAGGATTGCTTTTATTCTCTACTCTGAGCTTTGAAATGGTGCCACAGGCATCATAAGACCAGGTAAAACTGAGACTGAATTTCATTTCTTTAAGCATTCTATCTACTTCTTCACCTACTGTCCTTGTGTTACACACAGATGGGCCCCCCTATGTCTTTATTCTGAACTATGATTTCTTCTTGGCCACCACAAAGTGTATGTCATCTGAATTCAACATCTGTCTAATATACTCCACGGCAAAAATCCTCATAGGGAGGTATTTGGGGAGTTTATAGGGTGCCAATTCACAACCATACACCCTGATTTCTGTATATTTTTGGTATAAATACCAATCCCTAGTCTTTGCCTGATCTGTTAGGTGCAAAATTCTCTTGATTTCCTCACTGATCCTGGGTTGAATTGCACTGTTAAGGATGTTCATGGTTGGATGAACAAAATCTTCAATGAAATCTTTATAAGTTAACTATTGTTGTTCTTTCATGACCAATCAGGTCTAAAAGATCACCTGTTGCTAGTTTCCTGCATCATCAAGCTTCTGTAATGCAAAATTGAATTTGTCTGCTTGATAGTAGAGGGACATATAAATCAAAATAGAGGTGTAATTGAACACATGTTATATGTGAAACTTTACGAATTGTTTGTGAATATTGTCAGCCAATAATTGACTGAAATTGAGCACCAAAGAGGGCTTGTTTTCTATGGAAAATATGGAGAGGAATCCTAAAATGGGCTCATCTACCCACTGATCAGAATAATAACATAAAATGTAGGAAATCATGGATATAATTTGCTTGGCTTGATCAGGGAAGGTGGAGGAAGGATATGGAGGATTCTTTTTAGGAAATTAGGCATTCTTGGGTAAGAAGATCTCAAAGATTCTGGCTCTAGTGGCGAAATCCAGCTTCTGATAAAGCTGGGTGAGGGCTTCTAAGGAGAAAGGGGTATTATTTTCCACAGTGGGAGCCAACATCATTTGGTTAATGGATTGGGCAGTAATTGTGAAGAGAATGTTACCTGTAGGGGAAATGATAGCTCTTTGAGCAATGACATAGCATGCTTGACACCTTCTGGTAAAATTTGGGGCTTGGAATGTTAAGGGGAAAATGTAATGGGGGAGGTTGGACTCCTAGAGCCCAATTTCATTGGTCTTATCTGCATGTTTATCTTCTAACCAACAATATAACTCAAGAAAATCACAGTCACATTGGACTTCATTAATCCTGTAATCCATATCAGATAAAGGTATATGATCTAAATCTACAGAAGGGGGAATCAAATGGTTAACATGCTTATCTTGAGTCTTAGTCTTTGGAGGCATGATTGTAAGAATTTGAGAACAAAAGGAATTTACAAAAGAGCTTACCGGGGAACGTGTTTGAGTAACAAAATGTCAGGTAAAAGAAACAGAGAAATGTCAGGTTTCTGTCGTGGTATAGCTCTGGGAGTGATCGTTGTGGAAAATTGTCAATAACAGAAGACAAACAATAAAAATAAAGAGAGGGATAGGATGAGCAGTAAAGAAAGGAGAGAGACAAATTTAGCAGGTTTTGAACATCGGGAAGGTTCTGTTGAAAATGGTGCAAGACTGTTAGCTTTTGATCGGTTACCTTAGAGAATCAAATTAATGTCGAACGATTATTTGTTAGGAGGGCATTCAATAGGCCAACAGTTATGCAACGTGGCCGGAGGAGAGTGGTGGAGGAGTCGTGGTGGGGTGCAGTAGAGCGAGCGAGGGAAAGGTGGTTTTCAAAGGGGTTAACAGACATTATATGGTTTTGGTGAGCGGGGGTGCAAAATCACGAGAGGGTGACACGTAGGGATGGGGCCCGGCGGGAGAAACAACTTTTCAGACTCCCCCGATGGTAAAGGCGTGATGGAGAGGGGTGGTCGAAGGCGGGTGAGGGCCATGGATGAGGAGTGGGAGCGGATCTCGAGGCTTTCAAATTGCTATACGTTAACCATAATACGACAACCAAGATTTGTATATATGTGCTTTTTATCTTTTGCTTTCTCGACTTAGGATAAAGTTACAAATAAACATATGAAAGTACTTTATTCCCATAGTGCACATATTTTCCCTTTAGCCTATCATAAAAAATTTGGATAAAAATGATATAGGCAACTATTTACAAATCATCTAATCTACCTACCCTTAGCTAAACTAGCATTTTTTTATTTTTCAAAAGGGTGCACTTAGACTAGCAAACCCACCTTATTTTCTTTTATACAAAATGAAAAACTATCTAACCTATCCCTTATTTCTCCAATTGATCTAGATTAAACAGTTGAATCAATGTGATTTTCTACCTAACTACTGATTTACCTAGATTAAGCTGTTGGGAAAATCTTTATTCTCTAACCTAGTTTAAAAAAATTGAAAGGAGTTTAATCATGATGACACTGTATGATTAATCTAAAAACTAGTGATTGTGGAATTTTGAACAAGCTGCACACACCTTTATTTTTCAGTGATGAAGTAAAACTATCTATGAGTAGTGGCATTTAGACTTGCAACACTTTCAGTATTTTTTTTTTTTCAATTTTCTTTCTTTTGGTGGGGTTCAATGTTTTCTTCTTTTTTCAATATTTTTGTTTTTTCTCTTTTTCTTATTTATACCCTCTTTCATTTTTTATTCTATTTTTTCTTTTATTTGGAAATCATTGGAAATTTGACAAGTATTTACAAAATAATATTCCTGAGATACAATACTCAATTATCTTTAGATCCTATAAATTATAGGACCCTAATAGTGGCTCCTACTTGGGATGGCACTCTCCCTGTGAGGTGGCAAGACCGTTTGATCAATAGCCTTGAGTGTTCTATTTTATCAATATCCACCTCTGATTTCTTTGTTGCAGTACTTATGGTAACATATCAATAGAATCTTAGGGCCTTCTCTGCGGGCTTCAACTTCTATTAATAGGTCACCCAATCCAAATAATAAAGACAATGATATTTACAATGATAAATGCTAGAAGACCTTCTATTGACAGGTCCACCAGGTATTTCTATCCCATCTAAATTTATGAGAAAAAATGTATTATGCCCTCTAAAATCATAAATGACATAAGGTACCATCCATAAATTGTCAAATTTTCCATGCTTCCCTTTGTCTTCTCTTATGGAATCCCACTTTAAGACTTTATCACCCAAGGTGAAATCATCTGCTTTTGTCTTTCTGTTAAAAAATTTCTTGATATTCTCATGGATAACCTAAGCCTTATTATAAAATTCTTCCCTGGATTGCTGCAACTATATTGTCTGATCAATTCTTCTTTGAATGTCATTTGGCTCAACCTGCAATTCCTGAATTAACTTTATGGTTGGAACTCCCAAATAGGATGGAAAAACAACATCCATTCCATAAACCAATTGGTATGGTGACATGCCAATTGATTTCTTTGTGGTGAGCCTATCAGCCCAAAGTGCATTTATCAACTTCTTGTGCCATCAATCCTTGTTGTCTGCCAACAACTTCTTAATAATATTTACCAAACTTTTATTTGAAGATTCAGCTAACCCATTACCCTGTGGGTAATAAGAAGTTGAATGCCCCAAAGTGATATGGTATTTGTTACAAAAATATATCATTGTCTTAGACCTAAAGGCTACAACATTGTCTGTAATAAGCTTATTTGGACAACCAAATCTAGACAAGATATTGGTTTCTAGGAATTTGATGATAACAACATCCATGGCTAGTCTAGAAGGAGCAGCCTCAATCCATTTGGTGAAGTAGTCAGAAGTGGTAAGGATTCATTTATGTTGAGCAGAGGATGGTGAATGGAATTCTCCAATGAAATCCAATCCTCGATGTTGGAAAGGGCTTTCCACAAATATGGGCTTCAAAGGTAGAGGCAAAAGCTTTCTTTTCCCCTCAAAGATTTTACATGTGTGGCAAGAGGTTACCTTCTTATGAACATCTGGGAAAGGTGTAGGCCTGTAAAAACCAGCTCTGAGGATCTTATTAGTAGTGGTTTTCCAATACAGATGGCCACCATAGTCACCTTCATGGAATCCCTGCATTGTTCTTTCTGCATCATCTCTCAATAGACACTTTAGTAGAATACCACCAACAACTTTCCAATATAAAACATTTTCTACGATGCAGAATTTAACTGCTTTTAGCTTCAGAAATCTAGCCTTTGTCTTTGTTAGACTAGGAGGAACATTTAAATTAAATACAACATAAATAAGGTCTACATACCAGGGTGAGGTCATGAAAGCCTCATCTAGTTTTTGAGTCGCCCGTTCCTCTTGATCATCCAATTCAGCTACAAAGTTGATATCTAAAGTATTAAAATTAGATTCAGCCATCAATTTGGCTAATCCTTGTCCTTTGATAAGCTTGATTGGCTTAATTTCCATATCATATTCCAGAATGATGACAATCCATTTGCCTCTTCTTTCCATCTCGTCAATTCCGTGTCAAGATATCTTTAACTACAACGTTTGGTACATAAGCAATTATGTGAGAATGAAGGATATATACTCTGAAATCTTTAATTACTTTTATTAATGCGAAAGCCTAGTTTTCCTTTATATTATACTTGAGTGCAACATCCCTCAAGGTCTTGCTAAAGAAAGCAATGGGATGTTCAAATCCTTCATCATATTCTGCAAAAGGCCAGCTGCAACAACATGTTCAGAAGCAAATGAAAAAATTATAAAATCCTCACACTACAACAAAACCATGTGTTTAACGTTCCTTTTTGCTTCCTTTTTTTGCGTCTACGACCCATTTTTGGTGTTATTTGTGTCCATTTATAAAATATGGTGCACTTGATGCAAAGTTTGCACCGAGTTTTGCACCAAGTCTTACACCATGCTTAGCATAGGTGTTGTAATAGGTTTTGCACCAGGTTTTAGACTAGGTTCTACGCCAGGTTTTATGCCAAGTTTTGTGCCTTCCTTTGCACCATGTTTTGCATCAAGTTTGGCACCTAATTTTCTTTCACCCATTTTCGCATCCCCTATTGCATCCACTTTTTGCGCCTACACTTGCATCAACTTTTGCATCATCTCTTGCATCCTCTTTTGCATCATTTTAAAATCATTTTTTGCATCCATTTTTGCATCATTTTTTGCATCCCCTTTGTGCCAAGTTTTGCATAAAGGTTTCTGTCTAGTTTTGAATCTAATTTTGCATCTACTATTGTTTCATCCACTTTTACATCTTGTTTTTCATCCATATTTACATCCTCCTTTTCATCTGTTATTGTGTCCACTATTGCATCCTATTTTCTTGTGCCATAATTCTCACCTAGTTTGGCACCTCCCTTTGCACCCATTTTTGCTTCTAAATTTGCATCCACAATTGCATCCTCATATACATCTAGGTTTCATCGGCTTTTACATCTATTTTTGCATCCATTTTTGTATTCTTTTTTGCGTCAATAATTGCATCAATTTTTGTGTCTCATATTGCATCTACTTTTGCATCGGATTTTGTTGCATCAACTTTTCCATCCTACTTTGCATCCATTGTCGCACCCATGTTTATGTCCTTTTTTGCATCTTATTTTGCATCGTCATTTGCTTCCTCTTTTTGCATCTATCATTACATCAAATTTTGTTGTGACACATATTGTGCCATGTTTTGTACTTACTGTTGTACCGACGTTTGCTTCCAATTTTGCATCAATCTTCGCATCCTCTTTTGCATCAAATATTGGATCTATTTTTGCATCCACTTTTGTGTTGGGTTTTGCGTCTCATTTTGTATCTTCTTTTGCATCTACTTCCATTGCATCCATATTTTTCATCCAATTTTGTTTCTCTTGCTGCACCCATTTTGCATCCACTTTTACATCCCTTATTGCATCTTATCTTGCGTCTAAATTTGCTTCTTTTTTGTGTATGCTATTATATCCACTTTGTCATCCACTTTTTTTGTGCCACAATTTGTGTCATATCTTGTTCCTATCATTGCAACCCACATTTTCTTCCACATTTGCATCCTATTTTGCGTCCAAGTTTGCATCAAAATATTATATATATATATATAATATATAATATATATATTTTTAATGTTTTTTGCATCCCATTTTTCATCTACTTTTACATCCACTTCTGATGCATCCAATTTTTCATCTAATTTTGTGTCCACTATTGCACCCATGTTTGGAACATGTTTACACCCCTTTTTGCATCCAAGTTGTGTCCTTTTTTGTGTTCGTTGTTATATCCACATTTGTTTCACCACAATTCATGCTAAGTTTTATGCCTACTATTGAACCCATCTTTTATTCCACTTTTTAATCCATGTTTGTATCCTATTTTGTGTCCAATTTTGCAGCAATTATTACATTTACTTTTTCATCCACTTTTGTGCCAATTTTTTCTGTCTTTTTTTGCATCTACTTATGTTGTGTCCACTCTTCATCCAATTCTATGTCTATTGTTGCCCCCATTTTTTTGTTCACTTTTGCATACCTTTTCTAACACTCATCATAATTTTTGCATTGATGATATTTCTTATGACATTGACAATTATGAACAATGGATGCCAATGTCAATAATTATGATGATGATGATAACAAAGATGATGACGATGACATGAATTGTGATTATTATGATAATGAAAATGATGATAAAGATGATGGGGTTTACAATGAAAATGATGATGATGATGCTAATGACCTTGGCCAATCTTCCCAATTTTTAAATGTTTTCATGGTCATAATCATAATTATTATCTTTGGCGTCACCTTCCAATTCATCATCATCTGATCATCACTATCATTATTTTCATCTTAGTCATCATCAACAACAATAATGGCATGAATGATGATTATGATGTTCATGACGAAGATGAGAAAAATGATGATAGAAATTACATTAATTATGATTATGGGGATGGTGAAAATTATAATGACGATGATAATGGTACTAATGATGATGATCATCGATCATCTCTCAAAAATAAATTTGTTATTTCTCTTGGATATATCATGTGTCCTAAAAACACTTTTTGAGCACTCTTAACATTTTTTGGGTTGATGATTTCTTACGATACTTATAATTATGAACAATTGACTAAAATGTCCATAGTCATGATGACGATGATGATGATGATGATGATGATCATGACGGCATGAATGGTGATTATGACAGTAATGCAATGATGACAATAATTATGATGATGATGGTGGTGATGATGACAATAATGAATATGATGACACTCCCTCTAAACTAGGGAGGTACTCATAATGAGACAAAAAAGTACTGTCATGTTGAAATATTCATATAAGAAGGGATCTAGATTGATAAGCGTCAACGGTGATTTACATCATCATAGCCAACATTGTCAAAATAGTAAGGCCTTGAATAACAGGTTCTATCTCTCCATTAGGTCAGAGCACAATGTTGGAAGGCATAAATTTGGACACCACTGCCTCTCTAGGAACTTGCCCTACCAGGATGTTCACAAAGTATGTCCTCACATGATCATTTTCTAATCCACTGTCATAATATTTGACACTAGAAAATGTCGATCCTCATGACTATTCTTATCTTGGATTAATGTACTTGACTTATGGAGGTTAGTTCTAGTCAAAGTACAAATTCTCAAAGAATATTAGTCCTAGATGTTTATCCAATCCATTATTCTTCCTATTGGTGTCTTTACTAGGCTTACGACTATTAGTCCTAGCCATAGTACATGACACATGGATAATATGGTGTCCACCCTCACTCGCTCTCAACCAGGGAGGAGACATCCACAAGCATAAGATTTTCTCAATAATACCCATCATTTTCATAGAGAATAACATCATTAATTTGTTTTCATTGCATGACGCCTTTATGATTAAGAATTCATAGATTTGTGGAAAAATATTTCCCCTTTTTTCATTTGTGATGAAAGAAAATAAAAAAGTGAAAGCCAAAATCATTAAAGATACGCTATAATGATTTATCTAAGTCTAAACTCTAAGGTGGAAGTGAAAATTCATGTAAATGTTATATCTATGAGTTGTGCCAAGCTTATGAAAAACTTATTCCCTAAGTCCTATATATAAGAAAAAGAAAAAGAAATAAAAATAAGGTCTAATGAATCGTAACTCATGTATTCACCCCCTCTTTGGAAAAAAATATGAATATATACACTCCTAGTCACACTTGATCACATGTTTGTGATGGTTAAATCATGAAGTCCTCTTTTCCCCTTGCATTTTCACTTCATCATTTAAGCACCTAATTGAGGATCTAGGGAATGTTTGTTGCATAAGGGTTTCATGTCTACTCTTGGTTTACTTATGTCACACTACAGTCAATTTATGTGACATAGTGAAATACTTAAGTTTGTGTAGTTATTATAACAATGTATTAAGTTAGTCACCACACGCACATGTATTACATCTCATTGATCCACATGTGGGGGTTGGAGACTCATTGCTTGAGAATGTTAATGGAGACTACTTTACGTCTTTGATGGTATACCTTATAAAATCTCTTGGTAAACATTGTGATTCATCCTTTCTTTTCATTGAGACACTTGATAATATTGAAGTCACTCCTAATAATCCATGGAGATGGGGAGTATAAATTACCTGTGCTGGAAGAGGGTGAATATGCTTGTGAAGAAGAAGATGAAGAAGATGGTGGAGAGGGTGGAGGTTTATCTCCATTTCCATCACCTCCTTTTCCGTTATATCATTTTGAATAACCTTCTCCTTTTGGAGGCTTGGAACTTTCACCTTGTAGCCTGATATTCCTCTCCTCATAGAGGACCTTCACCATCTCTATCATATTAAAGAAAGCCTTTTTGAAGGCCTTCTCATCTTCTGTCATGTTTTTAGGTTCTCCTTCATGAGACATGTTCTCTGGAGTCTCAACTACAACTTGAGGATGAACTGGTGTCGGAGATTGTGGCAACCTTGCCCTTCTTCCCCTTGACCCAACTTCAGGGCTTCCAGCTGGCTTCCCTTCTCCTTTGAGTTTTAACCTTGTAAGCATGACATAAACTTTCAAATAGTTAAATCCTTCTTTCACAAAGGAAACCTAGTGTTATGATACCAAAATGATCTGATTTAGAATATTAGATTTATGTGCTAAGATCCTTCTCATATTAGAAACAAAATGCTTTCATTGTTCTTAAGGATTCTTGAATTTTGCAAGTGTAAAATGAGTTTTAATGTTAATTTTATTAACAATTTTAACATAAATAAGAGACTGAACAACAACACATCACAACAGGAACATGATAAAGGAGTTCACTCGTCCTGGGCTACGTCTCCCCGGTCCAGCTTCCAATGGCTTAGGCCTCTCTATTATGCCCAAATGTGTAAAAATATGTGTTTACATTGCTTAAATGCTTTTGAAACCTACTCTAGTTATTCCATAATGTCCAAAAATGACTCTCTAGCCTCTTTTTTTAATCCAATTTGGTTGAAAACTGGAGAAGTTATGACCTCTCCTAGTTTCTCCACTGTTCGCTCTACAATTTGCGCAAAATCTAGCATCATCCTACAAATTCACCCCATTTTCTGCTAACAGAGTGACTAATTCCCCGAATTTCGGGTGGATTTTTAAGACCGTTAATTTTTCCATCGAGGCCTTAGAACAAAAAACTGGGTCATATGGGGCCATGCGCCCAGGGGCTAGTCCCCGGTGCTGACCCCCTCCCTTCGGCGGTCACAGTTGATGCTAGCGGTTATGAAGAAGCGTGTTCACAAGTGTAGTGGTTAGTCCGGCGGTTGACCAATGGCGGTTATCGACAGTCACAACAACTATCTGCGGTTGCGGTTATGTGTTCAGATGGGGGCGGTTAAGTCCACCCTCCCCCAACCTTGGCGGTAATACACAATAACATTAACCCAGAACCTTTATATGTTAAGACATAATGTGCGGGCACAACAGATAGTGCTTGGTGCTGTTCTGTGGGAGTTCGCGGGGTCGAGCCCAGCCTCTGCCATGCCAAAATTTTAATAGGCCATTAAGAGGACACATGGCGACCTCCGTCTTAGCCACGTGTCACCTCCTTATTGGACATAACGAAAACACATGGACCAATAGGACATCGACAACTCAACAGAATATTCTGAGAATATTTTGGGAATATTCCAAGAATATTCCCCTTGCCACCTAGGTAGTACGACTGCCCAATCAACATCGCTGTTAGCTACCTGCAAAATTTTCACATGTTTGACAAAGTGAATAGATGTAAATTAACTAAAATTGTATTCTCATAATATGAAAAGAGGTAAACATATTGGTAATCTTGATGTCCTGATCATTCCAAACAATAGTCATTCCACCCAAGTATCTCTAAGCATCAATCACTACTACTTAGTAATTCCTCCCCCATTTGCTAATTATATGAGGTAGAACCTCACTTAATATTTTTGTTTCTCATATCAACATTATTGATGGGTGCTTTGTGTACCATTTTTCTTTTAGGAGTCTTTGTTTTCATTTACTATTGAGGCCCCTCATGTTCCATGAGACTATTTTCATGGAGAATTTACACAGAAACAAGGTATAATGTGGCTAAAAAAAAAAATCATGTTTCATAATGCCACTTCATGACTCGTATATTTCCTTAATTTGGGAATGAATGGTGAACTTGATGGTCTTAAGGGAAATTAACCAATGAAAAACTCAAAAAGAGGTGACTTTTGACTTTATCACATACAAGTTCATATACTAAAAAAATATCCATAACAATTTCATCAACCAATGAATCATTAAAAAAAATATCCTAAACAATTTCATCAAGCAATGAATCATTACATTTTAAAATACAATCTATAAACCTTTTGAGAACTTTTTTCTAAACCATGCTCAAAACCAACATATTTAATATTAATATTTAACAATAATATGAGCAATAACACATTTTCATAAATTAAATAACATGTTATCAATCCTAAGAAATGTCATTAATAGAAAACTAAAAAGCATGCAACTAATGGGAGTGGCAACTCAAGGCCACCATAAGGCAATTAATCTATTAAGGCCAAGATTAATGGGGACAAATATCTACAAAGGACAAAGGAAAACCTATTTTAACTTTATTGTTTTATAAGGTGCAAGTTGAACATCTCAAGATATAATGAAGAGTAGAATTAATTTTATTGCATTAAGAAAACCTAATCGCATTCTGTAACTTAGCAAGGAAGAGATGTATAATACCCATCTAAGCGACACAACACATGGATTTAGTTGTTTATATATATATATATATTTATATATAATATTTATATTATATATTATATATATATATATATATATTAACTTCTATATAAAATCACAAATTTAGCATGAATGGAATGTTTAAAATCCCTTTTATAAAAAAAACATTATAATTTTTGTTATAAAAAAGATACCAAAACTAAATATATTTTTTTTAGAAATAAAAAAAATACTGAACACTAAATATATATTAAAAAACAAATAGCATATATATATATATATATCATATATAATATATAATATATTATTATATATTATATATATCTATCTATAATTATAATATAATTTTTAAATAATTTTTAGAATTTTTTTAAACACTTCCCTCCATTCTAAGAATCAAAAATAATAATAGAAATAAGGATGGACCAAAAATATTCTTTTTCCTGGTAAGTGTTTCCCACCATTCATTCCACTCAGTCGAGTTATTTTCTAAAACATAGATAAGTGTTATTTCACACTCTTTTGGAAAAGCCTATTGAGATTCGCCTGTGATAATATATATTCCTTGATGGAGTCCTTAATATATTGATCAAGTTTTGATTCCTTGGAGATTAATTAGAGCAAAGAAAACATGAGTACTCTTAATTCCATGTTCATTGCCTCTGATGGTGGACAAGAGGTAAGGGAGGGGTTGCTATCATGGTAATAACTCCAAGTTCATTGCCTATCATGGCGGATGAGGAAAGGCAGGGGGTTGTGGTCGTGGTTGTGGTTGTGGCCGTGGTCATGGAGTTTTCTCTTTTACATTATATTTAGGGAGTTCAAAGTAATTTGAATGGAATCATTGTTGTCATTAGGTATAATGGATTAAGTGTGATAATGGATAAAATTAAGTAATTATTTGTGATAATTTGTTATTGAACAAACATTAGGATCCATTTTATCATAGAGAAAAGTACATGCATTAAAAAAAATCAATATTTCATGTGACATTCATATTTTATGCGACTTAATTTTCATTAAAAACAATTTACTTTTTCACGTGACATTCGTTTTTTGTTAAAATTTTTTCTATTTCTAATCTGAATTACAGTTGTAATTTGAAATAAATCTTCTAGTAACTCTTAATTTACCAATAGTGCATGGAAATCATAAGAAACATTTACAATATAATATAAGAAACATTTACAATATAATATGAAGAACAAATGGGTACCTACTTGATATGCATTAAAAATGCTTCTACTACTTAATGTGAATTACAAGTGTAATCTTAGTTGGATCTCCATTATATCTTAAACAATATTTTCATTTTATTTTTTAGTACTATTAAATGCTATTATGTCCTACCTCATTTTATGGTTAGCATTGTAATAAAAATATAATTTGTGCTATAGAATTAATACTAACATGTAATATTGATTTGTTTTCCAAAACGCTACAGGTAATGACCACGAAGATGACGATACAAACTATGTTTAGATGACATCATATATCATATATGATGGTGATGAGGATGGTGATGGCGTTGGTGATGATTATGTGGATGCTATTATCAGGATGTTTAGGATGAAGATCATGGAAATTATTATGAGGATGATCTTGACTATGGTTTTCATGGTGCTAGCTAGCCATGCATTATTTTTATATTTAGTTGGGATGTCGTAAAATGGTAATCATACATTTGAATTTTAGTTGATTTGAATAACAATGATGATCCTATCGGTACTATCTTGTTACCTTATGAATACGCTGAAAATTGTTTACATTTTTTTATGAAGAATTATTATGTATGATGAGATTCCTATTTTTTTTATGGATGTTGTGAATTTACCTTAAAATAATGATATCTATGAAACATTTTTATTTCGTAATCATACATTGATATTTAGTTGATTTTATTAAATATGATGATGATATTATCATTTTATCTTGTTATTCTATGTATATATTGAAAACTACCAATATTATTTTGATGGGGAATTATTATGGATGATGATATTACTATCTTTTGATGGATGTTGTGAACTTACCTTAGAATAATGATGTTCACGAAAGATTTTGATATGATAATCACACATATGAATCTTAGCGGAGTTGATTAAAGATGATGAGGATATTATTAGTATTATCTTGTTACTTTATATATGTGTTGAAATTTGTCAATGCTTTTTGATGGAGAATCATTATGTATGATAATATTACTATTTTTGGATGTAATGTTGTGAATTTACCTTGGAATAATGATACATACGATAAGTGTTGATTTAGTAGTCGTATATGTAGATTGAAAATTGTCAATGATTTTTTTATGGACAAATGTTATATATGAGGATATTGTTATATTTTTGATGAATGTTTTCAATTACCCTTAAATTTGTTTACATATATTAAGTTATCAATTCAAATTGTGATATCTTCTTAAATGTATTATACATGAAAATACCTTCTCATCATCTTGGAGGAGAATACTATGTTTTTGGTTGAAATACCCGTTTCTCCTAGACTATATAAGACTATAATACAAGTTATGTACCATGAGGACCACGTTATCCTAGTCTATAACAAGTTGTCACCTTCATCTAACTTTTGTTACCAAAATTCTCACTCAGTTACGAGGAAAAAAGCTCGAGTTAACTAGAATTTGACACTCTTGTTCACTTTCAGAAACTCATATCATGGAATGTGATATCTTTATCCTCATATTTATATTTTTCCTAAAAAAGAAAAGCATACAAAAGTGGGAAAGAGCTGTAAAGCATGGGGATGATTTTTCCTAAGCACAAAAGCATCTAAAAAGTGGAAAAGGCCATCTTTATATGAGGAAACATTATTCATGCAAAAGCTTTTGCCCAAATTGAACTAATGAGGAATTTGGGAAATCTTCATAACCTTCACTTTCCTATATATTGGAGGCTTGGCCATTGAGAAAAGGATGGGAATTATTGTGTTGTCACGCTGCTGAGATCTATCTTGAGAGGGAAAGTTTTGGAGCTAGGAGTTGGGGGAGGTGATGCTGCAACTACATTGCAACTTTCCCCCAACTCCTTTATTAATGTAGATCAGTTGTTCTTCCTTCCATATTCTACTACTCATTCTTTACTTATTCTATTTAGCTAATGAATGTACTGAATTTTGGTTTATATTTATTTATTTAGTAATATTTATATGTTTATGATGGTTTCAGTTATGAACATATTATGTTGTGAATGTTGCTTTGTTCTCTCTCTTATGTGTAAGTCCAAGCTTTGGAGCTAGCTAGGAGCGCTTCCCAACTACACTAAAAAAATCCAACAAGACATGTATGCGAGGACTCACAGGAATTCCTTCTCTTTTCTTAACCTATACTCTGCATCTTGATCTACTAGGAATCATGAGCCTTAGAACAACCTTTCTCTTAATCGGCCTATCCTAGGTTTCTGGGATAAACTGAGAGGGTTTTATGTTCATCAAAACATGCATTAAATCCTACAACAGAATGATATTTAAAAACTGTAATATATTACACTATGTAATTGAAATTAGTAAAATGAACCCATAAAGGGGGGTCATAAATGCAAATAAAAGTAAAACTCTAAACAAGAAGACAAAAGTGGATGTAATCATGGATGCAAACTTGGGAGTAGAATTGGATGTTAAACTAGCCATCAAAACAACATGCAAACAAGGAAATAAAAAGGGTTTTAAAGTAGAATTAAAAAAGGATGCAACATTGGACACAAAGAAGGGAACAAAATAAGGCATACAAAAAGATACCAAATTGGGCGCAAACAAGGATGCAAAAATGGACACCAAAATGAGGATGCAAAGAATGGTGTAAAATTAGGATGCAAAATTGAGTGAAAAAAGGATGTAAGAAAAGACACAAAACAAGATGCAAAATGGGACTAAAAAAGGTTGAAACCAAGGATGCCAAAAATGATGCATAACTAGATGAAAATTCAAACTAAAATCTAGGTGCAAAATGAAATGCAAATGTGGACACAAAATGTGGTAGAAAAAATGATGCAAATTAGGATGCCAAAAAGGATGCAAAATTAGACACCAAAAAGGATGAAAAATTAGACATAAAAAATGGTGCAAAAATGGGCATAAAAATGGCTCAAATTTGGATGAAAATTGAGATTCAACATTGGATGCAAAATGAGGTGCAACAAATAATTCAAAACTTGGTGCAAAAACAAATGGAAAAATAGACGGAAAAAATGCCTCAAAATTGAACGTAACATTAGACACAAAATGGGATGCAAAGGTGGATGCAACACACTGTTCAACATAGGATGCAAATTTAGATGCTCAAAAGGATGCAAGAATGGTGTTAAAAATGATTCCAAATTGGATGCAAAAAATGATGCAACATTAGATGCAAAATACAATGCAAAAAGGGAGACAAATAAAACAAAAAAGTGGGTTCAAAAAATGGTGCAAAAATGGATGCAAAATTTGGCACTGAATCAGATTCAACATATGGTGCAAAATTGGATGCAAAAAATGGTGTAATAAAAGGCAGAAAAAACTGACGCAAAAATAGATTTAAAAATAAGTACAAAATTAGAAGAAAAAAATGGCACAAGACTAGATGCACAAACTGGCATAAACTAGATGCAAAAAAAGGCACTAAATCAGATGCAAAATATGGTGTAAAATGCGATGAAAATTATCACACAAAACTAGAAGAAAAGAATGGCACAAAAATGGAAGCAAAAAACGATGCAAAAATAGATGCAAAAAATGGCACAAAACTAGAAGCAAAACCTTTTGCGAAACCAAATGCAAAGCTTGGTGCAAAATATGATGCAAAATTTGGTGTAAAAAAAGATGTGAAATTTGGTGCAAAAAAGGATACTATAAAAATTGTACAATAGTGCTAGACTTAATCACGCTACTCATCCCAATTTAGAAAAAAATGCACTAAAAGGTGCTAAATCTAGTGCAAATTACCTGTTTTGTTGTAGTGTTAGTAAAATTTGGACTGATAAGGACTGATGCTTTTGTCATAGCTTGTTTAACTTGGTCAAATGGTTGCCTAGCTTCAATGTTCCATTTGATTTTCGAGTGTCGTTTTAGGATGTTTGTTATGTTTCTGAGAAGTTTTGCAAGGTTAGGGATAAATCTTCTCAGGAAGTTTATTCTACTAATAAATGATTGAAGTTCCTTAATGTTTCTTGGATGATTGATTTTCAGAATAGCTTCAATCCTTTTAGGATCAATTTTAATACCTTCCTTAGATATGATATGACCAAGAAGTTTTCCCTCTTCAAGGCCAATCACTGTTTTCTTAGGATTTAGTGAAATCCCAAACCCTCTACATTTCTCAAATACTCTTCTCAGATGCAACAAATGTTCATCAGTTTTAGAATATACAGTTATGTCTTCTAGATAGATCACAATAATTCTGCCAATTTCATCAACAAAAGCAATATCCATTGCTCTTTGAAATGTGGCTCCAACATTCATTAATCCAAAAGGCATCTTCACATACATGAAGGTATCCCATGGAGTAGTAAAGGTTGTTTTACCTTTATCCTCTAGATGGACTAAGACCTGATTATAACATAAGCAACCATCTAATAAATAAATCCTAGAAGATCCGACTACCTTTTGCAGAATATGATCCATTTTACATAAAGGATAGTTGTCCTTTAGGGAGACTTTGTTAAGGTTTCTAAAATCTATGCACAATCTGATTTCACTTGTTTTCTTCCTAGTTGGCACAATATTGGAAACCCATTTAGAGTACCTAAGAGGAACTATGATTTTAGAGTCATACATTCTTTTGATTTCCTTCTCAATCAAAGGAATCAGAACCGGATTTATTCTGCAAAGTTTTTGTTTAAATGGTTTATGATCTTCCTTAATTGGGATTTTGTGTTGTATAATTTCTGCATCATATGTTTTAAGATCTTCATAGCTTCAGGCAAAAACATCACTAGATTCCTTGAATAAAACAATATATTTTTGTTTTTCAGCAGTTGGGATTGATTTAGACAATTTTATGATTTTTGGGTCTTTTTCAGTGCCTAAATTAGATTCTTCAACTTTTGTTCATGTGGGCTCAATTTTAGGCTTTTTAGCCACATCATTGAAATCAAATAATTATTCTAATGGAACTAGAGCTCTAAGAAAAACATTATCTTTTAGCTGGAGTGTTGCAAATTCTTCTTTTTCAGGGTCTATGTCAAGCAATTCTAATTTATTTACAACTTTATCTATGGGTCTATTTACATATTAATTATCTAATTGCCTTTCTAGATTAGAATGTACACGAATTTGACTATCGACTTCAAATTCCAAATCAATACTATCATCTTGAAATCCATCTTTGGATTGCAAAAAACTTTCAAAGTTTATCATTTCCAAACACTTTCCAATACCTCATGTTGTCTAGTACAACTGGTCAATGTTTCACCTCCAGTACATATTCAAGGCATTTTACAATAGCTTGCTGAAAAAGCCAGACTATTTGGAATGATATTTTGTTTTCTAGGAATTGCAAAAAGGTCATATTCAATAAAAATTTCTAGAAAATCAAGCACGACATTTCTGTATGCTCTCATCCTAGGATGTTTGTCAGAATATTCTCCTTTAATTTGTTTTATAATTTATTCAACATCCCCTTGAATGGAGATTCTTTTGGCACCTAATTTTTTCAACAATTGCAATCCTAATATAAGGGTTTCAAATTCTGCTATGTTATTGGTACATTGAAAATTAAGCTTGTATGAGCAACCCTCAACATGATTATTTCTTGTGTTTACTACCCAAATTTTTGCTCCAGAACCATCTTTGCTACAAGAGCCATCAAAACTCATGTTCCATAGAGGTTCAGGAGGAGTATTTAGTTCTGTTATTTGTGTTTGGGTTGGGTCTGTTTTAGAAATTTCAGTTTCAACATTGATCACATGAGTGTTGATATCTCCATCATTGTAAAGAATGAAAGAATCCAAATTTGAGTGAACAAAATAAAGAGGATAGTTGTCAGGTTTCTCTTGACTACTCACCATGGATTTCATCAAGGTTTCCCTATAAAATCTTCTTTGCTGCCCAAAAACTGGTATAGTGGCAATGGTCATATCATCTGTAGGGTTCCTTTTAATTTTGCTCCCCATGAGCGTGACAACAACATGCCATACTTAGGAGGAATATCTGCAACCACTATATCCATTACCAAACTTTTAGCTGGGATTTGTCCTAAAGTAACACACAGGTCTTTGATGAGACCTAGACATCTTACTTTGTTGGAATCAAAAGAGTATAAGTGTTTATAAGGTCTGGTAATGTCAAGTCCTAATTTCTCCATAACAACTTTAGGCATTAAGTTGTGGAAAGCTCCTAAATCCAACATAACATTATGGAGGATTTTATCAAGAATATTTAGGCTAACATAGAATGGAGGGACACCCCCTTCCTATGGTTTTCCCTCAACTTTCGGACCAAATAAGAGTTCAGGTTGGTCATCATTCAGATTTACAGAGTCAGTGTTTTCCCCTATGTTTAAAGCTTTCATTACTTGGGGTCTATACATGTTTTTGTTCATTAACTCTGTGAGAGGAATAGGGATTTTCAATTTTTCTAATTCATTCTCAATGTTGAATGACGTTTGAATCTTAATCAAGTTGGGAAGTTCCGATTGATCTGTGCTTTGCTTTGTTATAGGCTCTTTTTCTTGACTGGTGGTTGGAATATCTGTTTGAGTAGTTTTAGAAACACTATCAACTATCTTCTTGATAGGGATTTCTACTTTTTCTTACCAGAATTATCCACAGTTTTCTTAGGAAGACTGTTTGTGGTTTTCCTAGGTTCAAGTTCAGAGGATTTTTAGCAGGATTATCTGAGTTTTCGGTGTTGAGATTTTCTGGATTCTTTTTGCTCCTAAGGTTATACTGCCTATGGACTTCCATTATGGCATTTTCAAACCCCTTTTTATATTCATCTGATTCTTCAGAGTCTAGTTCAGGTTAAGCTAGGAGAAAAAGTTCTTGCTCCTCTAAAGTGAGGAAAATTGTTTTTTCATCATTTATCCCCATCAATTTTTTTTGATTATCATCCAAATCTTCAACAATATTCCCCTCATCATCTGTGTAATTTTCATGAAAAAGAGGCCGAACCTGCTCGTCTAGACCATTTTGTTCTCTTTGTTTAATTTGGGGAACATTCCTTCTAAAGTTTTGGTTTCTATTTTGAGGAGCATTTTGGTTCTCTCTGATTTGAGTTTTGTCATTGATTTTTACTATTTGCATCATCTTATTTACTACCCTCACTAAGTTATCAATTTTATGATCATCAATAGAAGTAGAAGGCTCTTCTATTATGGTAACCCTACGTTCAAATTTTAATTTGGCCTTCTTGGCTAAGATGTTATCTTCAACTTTAATAGAATTAGCTTGCATTTCTTCCAAAGTTGTCGAGTCTCTCTCTCTAAGTTGATATTCCATGTCTACATCAAAACCATGAGGAAAATAAATTAAAGCTAGGCCAAGGGAGGGCTGGATGTCTTGTGGAATGGCATTGTAAACAATATTAAACCGTTCACAGTATTCTTCCACACTTTCATTTGGTTTTCTTTTCAGCCTTTTTTATTCATTTAGGAGTTGAAGTGGATTTTTCTTGATCTCCCATCTAGCTAAAAAAGTTTGATGGAACGCATCAAGGTTGGCTATACTTCCAGCAGGTAAACTCATAACCATTTTTTGACATCACGTCCTAAACTTTGAGAAAACAATTTTAGTTTAACATTGGCTTTATCTACTTCTTGAAGGTCAAACACATCATTCATTCTATCAACATGCTGCTGAGCAATATAAGAACCAGTGTTATCAAAGGTCACAATTTTAGATTGGTAATCTCCAAGCATAGCATTTAGCTGGCTTGGTAACACCAAAGGTGCATACCTACCCGCCATAACTGGTCTGGAAGATTGACTGGAAGATGGACCTGATGCAGGTGTAGTTGTGATAACTACAGGGATAGTAGGAATAACAGTTTGAGATATCACAGGTGAGGAAGTTGAGACTATGGAATGAGTAGGACTAGGAGGTCGTAGATGAAAAAACTGGGAAGATTGGGTAGACAAAGAGGCCGCTGCAACTGTTAAAGCAGAAAATTCAATAGATTGTTGAATATAAGCTTCTTCAATAGCTTGGGTCCAAAACTGGAAATAGACCTTGTAATTTGTCAAATTATTGTTGGGATTCAAGATCAGGATCTGTTTCAAGAAGCTGGGTTTGGGGTATGTATGGTTGTAGTAGGGCTTTATCAATGACAGTCTAATATACAAAAGCCTCAGATTTTGATCTAAACAAACTATGCTGGAAAGGCAAATCAAACTCTATATCTTGAATAGTTTCAAATTTTTCCGAAAGAGAGTTAGACCTTGACAAAAGACTATTCTCAGGAAGAGAATTGAATCTATTCAAAGGACTATTACTACCTTGACTCTCTGTAAGACTTCTCTTTCTCACCCTTTTTTTTTTCCTGGATTATCTACGAGTTCAGCAGGGTTGGGATCGGGGTGAGCTCTAGTGAAAATTCTTTTAGGAGCCAAGTCTATTAAAAATGATCACACAAATAAAAATCAAATAAATGATACACTAACATATACAAAATAGCAACCTCAGATCATGTATTTTCTAATGATATATAAGTCTTGATTTGTAGAAATACTGATTAGATATTGGGGAATAATGATTTTTCAATCTAAAGAGTTTTCATCCCCAGTATGGTCGCCACTATGTTGTCTTTCTGTATTTTTGAGGTTGAGGGAGTAAACACATAGGACAACATCAAAACCATTTTGGAAGTTGGGATCTAACCCTGCCAACTTCAGAGAGGGATCTCTCTGTTTAATTTAGCTTTGTTTTAGTGTAAATTTTAGGCTAGTTATGATTGTACTTATTTGTTTTGTTTGAAATATTTGGTTTATTTGAGTGTTATAATTCCATTGGGCTATGGAGTCTCTAAATTAAGCTGGATTTTACATCAATTTTCAGAGGAGTTCTCACAGGGCAAGCTAGGTTGTACTATTTGGATCTTTTCAGAATTTAAATGGATGGTAGAATAACAAAAGTGTAAGGTTCAGTAGAAATCCAGGAGCAATTAAGAATTCCCAGATTTTCATTCAGTGGAAAAAATTAAAATTATCAACAATCAAAATAGGGTGCTTTAAATAACAAATCCTATTTATCACAATTTCTGTTGAATAATTTAGATTTTTTTAGAAAAGAAGAGAGAAAAACAATGTTTAAACACATAAACAAAAGAGACACATCACCATTTGGTACACCACATGAATCCTGTGAAAGGTCCTTGTATTATTGATGCTCCATTACTTCGAAAAATACAATACGCAGAAGAAATTACATTCGGAAATCAACCCTTAATACTTAAAAAATTGATGTATTTATAATGAAAACTACCAAAATCCTTTACAAAATCGTTGTCAAACCGACAATGTGTTATTAGCCTTATTACAAATAATATGATCTAATCTTGGTAGACAAATAGGCCACGTAGGTAGCTGAAAGGAAAGGTGGCTTTGTTTTGATGGTTTTAGTTGCTGAGTCACCCTGAAACTATGTTGCATTGCTGAAATGACCATCGTGCTAGTTGCTGCACTGGCAATTGTTCACTGTTTCTGAATTATCCTTCGATTCAGTAAATCGACCAATTCTTCCCATCTCTTTTCATCTGGTATTGTCAATTTTGTTACCCTGCGGTAAATTTCATCTACCTCTGTGTATTTGGCAAAAGTTGGCTTCACAGTAATAATGTGTTTTACCTCATTTTGCACATAGAAATCGTTGACATGGTTTTCAAAAACACCTTTGCTGTCATACTGCCCTTAATCCCACTAAACTTGATGCTACTTCTAGCCATTTCTTTCATCTTCAGGATATAGTCTTCCTGAGGGTTTAATTTGTCATTTATTACATAGATGTTGGGCGGTCCCTTTTGGATCAATGCTTCAATTCTGTAGCGAACCTATTTAATTGTAGCTCCAAGGTTTCACATCTTTCTTCCAACTGATCAATAAGGTTCCTCTTTGTCAAGACTTTCTTGACTTCCAGAATGGTGGCAGTTTTATCATTGATCCCTACTTCTTCAAGCTCATACTTGGACTTTGAGTTCAAGAAGTTGATAATGTTGGGGGCTTTTGTGGGCATCTCTCCCAACTTCTCTCTTCCAGGAAAAATAGTTTTTGTAGCCTTTTCTATAAGCTCTTTCTGCTCAAATATGATTTGGATAGAAGGCCAAATCTCATTCATAGAGTCTAGTATATTCATCCAAATGGTTTCCTTGGCTTGGGCCAAGGTCTGACCAATTGAAGTGTCTCTCTCTACCTTCTGCAACTTCTCTAATAATCTTTTGGATTTCTGCATTTCAATAACTTGAGCAGCTTCAACTTTGACCTTTTGCACTTCTAAAGCTTTGAATTGGCCCTACAAAGTCTCAATCTCATTTGATTGGAGTGAAATGTTCTCCAGTGTCTTTGTTACTTGTTCACCACTCACAATTTGAGTGGTTATCCCTGTTGCTGGAAGCTGAGAAATGGGTATGGCATTCAGGGGGAAAATGACCATCTTTTGACTGTCCTCTTTCTCCTTTATCATTTTCTCCATCTCTACCTCCATCTGCATAATTTGTATATTTTTCTCTATGATCAGCCTCATCATGTCTACTTTCTGTGCTTCACTTTCTTCAATGTCCTTGGTCAATGGATCCTTTGTAGCTGTCAGCTTGAGCTGCTTTCTCAAGGCTACAATGTCCATGTTCTTCTTTTTAGTAATCTCCTAAACAACATTAACATCTTTGGGATCATATCCTATCTTAACCACCAAGTATTCCAAAGACTTGATCCAATTATATTTGGCTAAGGAGGACACTTTCTCCATCTTCAACTGTGATTGAACATTGGCAAATGAAACCTGCAATTTAGATAGTGACATAGTAATGTTAGTCAAAGTGGTGGATATCAGTTCACCAGTTTGCTTGTGCATCTCCATATAATCAATGGGATGTATGTCTTTAGTGTTGAATTCAAAAGTAGTGCTCTTGTAGTCGGCTATTGATTTTGGCTGTGGAATTTGGGCCTCAAGAAAGGTCATTTTCATTTTTTCATGCTATGTGTCAAAGACTAACAACAACCTACTCTGTGAGCTGGAGGTCTACGTCTAGAATTGATTATAAGTACTATTTTTTAGAATCTCATTTCTGAGCTTAATCTCCCTGTACCTGTCAAAAAATGTCTTCTCCTTTTCTATTTGGACATTCTATGATTCTAGCTCAATTTCCTTGTGACCCTGTGAAGATGAAGGTTCATTAGGAGATGTTGTGAATTTCCTGGTTGCAGGTGGTGAATCTGTGATTATGATGGTAGTCTGCTGCTTAGTCTCTTTGTCCAACTCTACTCTAGGAGTCAACTTTGTCCTTTTCCTGTAGTTGATGATGAACTCTTTGGCTTCACTCCTAGTTGTTGATAAGGATACTTCCTCCCTCTATCTTTTGCTTGATTTTTCCTGCGGAGTGGGTGTTTGCAAATTGGAAGTGGAAAAGAGTTGTTCTTTAGCTTCCTGCAAAGTGTTTTCTGTCCATTCTAGTTGATTGGCATACTCCTCTATTTCAAGTCTTGAATTATGAGCTTTTATTCTCCACTCTGAGCTTTGAAATGATGCCATAGGGGTCATAAGACCATGAAAAGCTTAGACTTAATTTCATTTCTTTAAGCATTCTATCTGCTTCTTCACCTGCTATCCTTGTGTTACACACAAACGGGCTCACCTGTGTCTTTATTTTGAATTGTGATTTCTTCTTGGCCACTACAAAGTGGATGTCATTCGAATTCAACATTTGTTTAATATACCCCAGGGCAAAAATCCTCATTGGGAGGTATTTGGGGAGTTTATAGGGTGCCAATTCACAACCATACACCTTGATTTCTATATAGTTTTGGTATAAATACCAATCCCCAGTCTTTGCCTAATCTGGTAGGTGCATAATTCTCTTGATTTCCTCACTAAATTACACTATTAAGGATGTTCATGGCTGGATGAACAAAATCTTCAATGAACTACTTATAAGTGAACTACTGCTATTCTTTCATGACCAATGAGGTCCAAAAGATCAATGGCTGCTGGTTTCTTGCATCATCAAGCTTCTGTAATGCAAAATCGAATTTGTCTGCCTGATAGTAGAGGAACATATAAATCAAAATAGAGGTGTAATTGAACACATGTTTGGTGGGAAACTTTATTGTTGGTGAATACTATCAGCCAAGAATTGATTGAAATTGAACACCAAGGAGGGCTTGTTTTCTGTGGAAAATATGGAGAGGAATCTTAAAATGGGCTCATCTACCCACTAATCATAATAATAACCTAAAATGTAGGAAATCATGGATATAATTTGCTTGGCCTGATCAGGGAAGATGGAGGAAGGATATGGAGGATTCTTTTTAGGCAATTGGGCATTCTTGGGCAAGAAGATCTCAAATATTCTAGCTTTGGTGGAAAATTCCAGCTTTTGATAAAGCTGGGTGAGGGCTTCTAAGGAGAAAGGGGTATTATTTTCCACAGTGGAAGCCAACATCATTTGGTCAATGGATTGGGCGGTAATTGTGAAGAGAATTCACATGTAGGGGCAATGGTAGCTCTTTGAATAGGGACATAGCATGCTTGACACCTTCTGGTAAACTCTGGGGCTTGGAATGTCAAGGGGAAAATGTAATGGGGGTGTTTGGACTCCTAGAGCCCAATTTCATCAGTCTTATCTACATGTTTATCTTCTAACCAACAATGTAACTCAAGAAAATCACAGTCACATTAGGCTTCATTGATCCTGTAATCCCTATCGGCTAAAAGTATATGATCTAAATCTATAGAAGGGGGAATCAAAGGGTTAACAAGCTTATCTTGAGTCTTAGTCTTCGGAGGCATGATTTCTGAGAAAAAGATGAATTTAAAAAAGAGCTTACCGAGGAAAGTGTTTGAGTAACAAAATGTCAGGTAAAAGAAATAGAGAACTGTCTGGTTTCTATCGTGGTTTGGTTGCGGAATAGCTCTGAGAGTGATCACTGTGGAAAACTGTCAATAACAGAAGACAAATAGTAAAAATAGAGAGAGTGATAGGATGAGTAGTAAAGAAAGGAGAGTGAAGGATTCAACAGGTTTTGAACGTTGGGAAGGTTCCATTGAAAATGGCGTGGGATCGTTGGTTTTCAAACGTTTACCCGGGGGAATCAAATTAATGTCAAACGGTTATATGCCGGGAGACCAATGGTTATGCAACGTGGAAGGCAGAGAGTGGTGGAGGATTTGTGGTGGGGCGAGGTAGAGAGGGCGAGGGAAATGTGGTTTTTGGAGGAGTAGCGGGCAATATATTGTTTTGGTGGGGGGGTGCGAAATCACGAGAGGATGACATGTAGGGGATGGGGCCCGGTGGGAGAAACAACCTTTTAGAACCCCCTCCCCCCCAGGCGGTAAAGGTAGGATGGAGAGGGGGGGCCAAAGGCGGATGAGGAGTGGAAGCGGATCTCGAGGATTTCAAGCTACTGTACTTTAACCACAATACGACAACCAAGATTTTTCCATATGTGCTTTTTAACTTTTTCTTTCTCGACTTAGGATGAAGTTACAAATAAACATATGAAAGTACTTTATTCCCATGTCGTACATATTTTCCCTTTAGCCTATGATCAAAACTTTGGTTAAAAATGATATAGGCAACTATTTACAAATCATCTAATCTACCTAACCTTAGCTAAACTAGCATTTTTTATTTTTCAAAAGGGTGCACTTAGATTAGTAAACTCACTTTATTTTCTTTTATATAAAATGAAAAACTATCTAATCTATCCATTATTTCTCCAATTGATCCTGATTAAACAATTGAATCAATGTGATTTTCTACCTAACTACTGATTTACCTAGATTAAACTGTTGGGCAAATCTTTATTCTCTAACCTAATTTACAAAAACTGAAAGGAGTTTAATCATGATTAATTGTATGATTAAACTAAAAACTAGTGATTGTGGCATTTTGAACAAGCTGCACACAACCTTTATTTTTTAGTGATGAAGCAAAACTATCAATGAGTAGTGGCATTTAGATTTGCAACACTTTCATTATTATTCCTTTTTTTATTTTATTTTATTTTTCTTTTGGTGGGGTTCAATATTTTCTTCTTTTTTCAATATTTTTGTTTTTTCTCTTTTTCTTATTTATACCCTCTTTCATTTTTTATTCTATTTTTTCTTTTATTTGGAAATAATTGACAGTTTGATAAGTATTTACAAAATAAGATTCCTGAGATACAATACTCAATTACCTTGAGATCCTTTAAATTATAGGACCCTAACGCTATGGACCCTCATATTGTATCCTCTGTAACCATCATAATGAGGATTTGGAACATTTGTTAAATTCCCGTCCTTTTGCAAATAAAAAATGGCACTAGTTGGGAGACCTTTTTAGAAGAATGGATAGAGATCATCAGAGCATTAGAGAAACCATTCTTTTATGGTGAACAATCCTGTTTTCTAGCCTAGTTCTCAATAGAGCTTGAGGGCTTGTCCTAGGTGCAACGCTTTGGGCTATATGGAAAGAAAGGAACCACAAAATTTTTAAGAGTAACCATCTGCCCCAGGAAGTTGTTTGGGAAGGGATCATCCAGAACATTCGGGAAATAATCTTGGAGGAGAAATGGCACCTTGACGATTGGCAAGTTGCACCTCAAGAGGCTAGAATCTTTCAATGCCTAAACCTCTCTCCTTCGATGATTGCCATGAATTCCTAGAAACTCATTACAGGGGGAGTGGATTCACCACATCACTTCACAGCACCTCGGAGGGATTCACCAGGTTGAGTTTTTACGGAGCCTCGAAAGGTAACCCAGGTCCTGCAGGACTAGGAGGGATCTTTCGAGATTCTAGGGAGAAAGCTCGCCTAATGTATGCTAATCACTGTGGCTATGCGAGTAATAACGAAGCATAATTTGCAGCAATTCGACAAGGTCTACTCAAAGCTATTAAATTAGGGTATAGGAACATTGTGGTGGAAGGAGACTCCAGGCTTGTAATCGACATGGTTAAAAAACTGAGCCAGGGGGCTAAATTGGATAAGTTTAGCCACAACTGAAGAACTGCAAGATTAGTGCAAGAGATAGGCAAACTTCTTCAAAATTATGATTATATTATAACTAATAATGTCCGAGAAGATGGAAATAAAGCAATGATTTTCCTTGCAAATTGGGGTTGTTCTCATCGAAATGACCCTCTCAAATTGATTTGGTCACCTTAATCCACGGATGATCTGTTCAACTCCCTGGAAGCGATCATGTAACAAGATAGGAGACACAACTATCAAAGCCTCCAAACATCTGACCAGACCCTCGATTGGGGTGTGAGTTAGACAACACTCCCATCCAGATAATTAAATGCGAAGGATCTTGGGGTACAAACCCACCACCCTCCACACGCTCGAGGAGATAGGTGCAGTAGCTCCTTGCATGCAAGAGGTTAATACTCCCAGAGGAGGTGGCAATGACATTATGTCTTGGGTCTGGCATTATGTCAAGTTATTTGCAAGAGTTGATGGTAGGTCCTTTGTCTAGGGTAAATAATTGTGAAAGGGTGATGCCGAGAGCATAGGAACGACATGGCTCCAGGCGAGGTGGTGGGCTAATCTTCTTCGGGAAAGGGTAAAATGGTATATGACTTGCTTCTTCTCTCCCTCATCCATGCATCAACTTGTATGGTTATGGGATTTAGGTTTGCATGGGGTTGACTTGCCTAATGTTGGGAGAAAGCGGGGTTTTAAGAAGTTGTTGGTGCTTGTCTCCTTAATGCAGTATGTCATGTTGACTGGTATGGTCTCTGTGTATGTTCGGCTCAAAATTCTTCTTTCTCGAATGGGGATATATGGGATTTGTGCCTCTGTCGTTGGTCCTTGGGATCTTTTTTGTTTGGTTTGGTCTGATAAGATGATTTTATGTAGAATATTAGATTGCTACGCTAAGATCCTCCTCAGATTAGAAACAAAATGCTTTCATTGTGCATAAGGATTCATGAATTTTGCAAGTGTAAAATTAGTCTTTATGTTAATTTTATGAGAAATTTTAACATAAATAAGAGACTAAACAACAATATAAACATGTACAGATAATCACCAAAAACACATCACAACAGGAACATGATAAAGGAGTTCACCCCTCCTAGGCTACATCTCCTTGGTCCAACTTCCAATGGCTTGGGCCTCTCTATTATGCTCAAAAGTGTAAAAATATGTGTTGACAATGCTCAAATTCTTCTGAAACCTACTCCAATGAGTTAAGAATGTCCGAAAATGGCTCTCTAACCTCTTTTTTTTTTTTTTTAATCCAATTTGGTCGAAAACTGGAGAAGTTATGACTTCTCTTAGTTTCTCCACTATTCACTTTACAATTTGCACAAAATCCTGAATCATCCTATAAATTCGCTCCATTTTCCGCTAACAGAGCGACATATTCCCTAGATTTCAGGTGGATTTGTAGGATTGTTAATTTTTCTGTCGAGGCTTTAGAACAAAAAATTGGGTCATATGGGGGTCATGCACCCAGGGGCTAGCCCCCGGCACTAGCTCCCTCCATCTGGTGGTCACAATTAATCTTAGTGGTTATGAAGAAGCGTGTTCACATGTGTAGTGGTTAGTCCAACGGTTTAAGTGGTGGTGGTTATCAACAGTCACAACAAATCTGTGGCTACGGTTATGTGTTCATATGGGGGGCAGTTAAGTTTTCCCCCCCCCCCCCCCCAACCTTGGAGGCAATACACAATAACATTAACCCAAAACCTTTATATGTTAAGACATAATGTGTAGAAGCAACACTTAGCGCTTGGTTATGCACTGTGGGAGGTCGCTGGGTCGAGCCCGCCTCCACCTTGTCTACCATGCCAAAGTTTTAATAGGCCATTAGGAGGACACGTGGTGACCTCTGGCTTAGCCACGTGTCACCTCCTCATTGGCCCTAATGAAAACACATGGACTAATAGTACGTCGCCAACCCAACATAAAATTTTGAGAATATTTTGAGAATATTCCCCTTGCCACCTAGGTAGTACAAATGCCCAGTCAGCATCCCTGTCAGCCACTTGCAAATTTTTTACCTGTTTGACAAAGTGAACATATCACGTTTCCAGGAGCATACAGTGTCTGTTTTGCGTGAAATGAGTTGCATCGTATTCAGGATAACGAGCATTACGTAGTCATTCAAGTTCCACACCATTATGACAACTTTGATTTTTGAGCATAATTTTGAGCACCTGATCACTCCTCCCCACTGGAAGCCTTTTGGACCCTAAAAGATCACTTTCAGTTGTCCAACAGGTGAGGGTACAGTTCCCTCACTTTCCAATATCTATCCATTTGGCATTTGAAGGATCTGTACCCTTGAGCCCCACTCGAAGATAATCAACACTTCCCCTTTTTGATGTCCTTGCTCTTCTGTCAAGTATAGTGTCTTGCTGAAGCTCATCAAGAAATTCTGGAGAAAAATATTCAATAAATGGAATTTGAACATTCTCTCCTTGTTCTTCAATCAAAGGAGGCTCATACAACCTTCTCCTTGGAGCCTCTCTTTGCTAATGTGAAGCCAAAATTCATCACCGACTTTGAACTTGTGATCTTCACAATGCCTGTCTTGCATTGCTTTGTACTTGCCTTAGCTCTTTTCAAGTTGTTATTAAACTTTTTGGTGTACCAATTGGATTTTTCAATGAACTTTCTTGCTTTTTCTATGTCTCTATGACCATCAATAACAACATCTTTTCCAAAAATAAAATTCAAAGGAGATTTAGGCAAGTATCCCAAATATGCCTCAAATGGCGATGTTTGAGTTGAAGAGTGTTTGACCCAGTTGTAAGCATGCTGAGTATAGTGAAAATGTTCATCCCACAATTTAGGATGCTTGCTATAGTACCCACGAAGAAGGTGTCTCATTGTTCTGTTCACTAGCTCTGTTTGACCATCTGTTTGTGGATGAAAAGTTGTACTCCTTTTCAGTTTGGTGTCCATGAATCCCGACAAGCTTGACCAAAAATTCCCAACAAAGCGAGAATATCGATAACTAACAATGGATGTGGGCAATCGAAAATGCACCCATACATTCTGAAAGAATAAGTGAGCACTTTGTTCAGCTGTAACTTGCTTTTTACATGGCATCAAAGTACACAATTTGTTGAACCTATCCACAGCTACATACAAATAATCATGACCTTTTTTTGACAATGGAAGACCTCCTACAAAATCCATAGAAACACTCTCCCACGGTCGTGAAGGAACCAAAAGTGGTGTGTATAATCCTAACTTCCTATTGCTAGGCTTACTGATTGCACATAACGAACATCCTTTAATAAAACGAGACACACTCTAAAGCTTACGAGGCTAATAAAAATACCTCTGTAGATATGTGACCGTCTTATTTAGACTGAAATGGCCAACAATAAGAGAAGTATGTGCCTCTCTTATGATGTTAACTCTTTCTCCCTGTGGAATACAAAGCTTTCCAAGATGGTATAACAAGTTATCATGCAAATGATAATCCAATTCCTCTACTTGGTTACCTTGACTCAAGCTTGCATAAACATTTTGAAAGTCATTATCTAATGCATATTGCTCAATATAACTTTCATGTAAAACATAATTATGCTTGAGTAAACTAGCTGCACTAAAAATAGGCCTAGAAAGCATATCAACAACTTTATTGTAGATACCTTTCTTATACTTGATTACCAAGTGGAATTGTTGAAGAAAACCCATCCATTGGAAGTGCCTTGATTGCTGCAACTTTGATTGAGATTGCAAGTATGGCAATGGTTGATGATCAATGTGAATTATTGTTTCCTTACCCATCAAGTATTGTTTCCATTTTTTTACACTTTGAACCAATGCATACAATTCCTTGTCATATGTAGGATAGTTGTTCACTGCACCAATAAAAGTTTTCGAATGAAAATAGATAGGCTTACCATGTTGCATGAGGATTGCACCCATGGCGCGGTCACTAGCATCAATCTAAATCTAAAATGACTGTCTCACGTATGGAAGTGAAAGTATTGGAGTTGAACTGATCTTTTCCTTCAATGCATCGAAGGCCTTTCGCTGTTTGCCTCCCCATTGAATTTTTTTTTCACACTTTTCAATGCATGCAAAGGAGCTGCTATAAGAGAAAAATTAGCAATTAATTTCCTCCAATATTGGGTTGCTCCCAAAAAATTTCTTACCTCAATAACTGTCTTGGGCCTTGGCCAATTCAAAATGGCATCAACCTTGGAGGGATCTATTTTCAACTCACCTCCTCCAACAATATGACCCAAGTAAACTAAAGAGGTTTTTCCAAACTCACAATTTGACATCTTAAGATACAAATGCTCTTTTTTCAAGACATCAAGTACTTTTCTTACATGCATGACATGTTTATCACGAGATTTACTGAAAATTAATATGTCTTCTAAGTAGACTATAACAAACTCATCAAGAAATGGCCTCAACACATCATTCATCACACACATGAATGTAGCAAGAACATTACATAAATCAAAAGGAATAACTAGACATTCAAATAAACCTTGTTCTGTTTTGAATGATGTCTTCCAAATGACTCCTCGAGCTATTCTATTTTGATGGTAGCCACTCCTTAAGTCCAACTTAGTAAAATAATTTTAATCTTTCAATTGATCAAGTAAATCATCTATTCTGGGTAGTGCGTAACGATTCTTTACCATAATTTTGTTTAATGCACAGAAGTCCACACACATGTGCCATGTTCCATCCTTCTTTGGCACCAAGACAATAGGTGAAGCACATGGCGAGGAAGATGGTCTGATGATCCCTTTATTCAACAAATCTTCAATTTTCTTCTTAATTTCTGCACTTTCCATCACAGACATCCTGTACATGCCAATGTTAGGAAGAGGAAAATCTTGTTACAACAGTATCTCATGTTGGATTCCTCTCTTGGGAGGTAACCCCTTTGGTTCCTGAAACATCTCATCATATTGGTTAACTACATCAACCAATTTATATTTCAATTTTGAATCACAACCTTTAAAAGCTTCATTATCAACATCATTCTTGGGTTTGATCATTATAAGCAAAAAATTCTTGTTTGAATTCACTAGTCTTTTCATCTTCCCCGCATTAACAAGTAAAAGATTTAGTTTCTTTCTATGTGCTCTCACAATATATTCTACTCCATCTTTGAACAAATGATATTTGTTTTCATGTCTATGGAAGATAGTTTTTTTGTCATAAAGGTACAGGCTGCCCAACACTATGCCACATATATCTACTGGAACAACATCAAGCTCAACTTCATCTATGAAATTTGCAGTAATGGTGAATTTTAGTTTACACTTTCTAGTAACCTGCAATTGTGCATTGTCACACACCCATCCAAGTGGATATGGTTTATGATGTGGAATGGTTTCCAAGTTTAAACTTTTGACAATGTTTTCAGAGATAAGATTGGCTTGAGAGCCACTATCGGAAAGTGTATCAATCTTGTTATGTTTTGAAATTACCCTTATGTGAAAAAGTTCTATTCTCCTATTTTCATTTTGAGTTTCATTTTGTGAATTTGAAGAACTAGTGCTAGAAATGGTGTAGAGCATCCAAAATGTATTCAAAATATCATCCACTTTCACCTTTATCACCACCATTTCACTCACATGTCGCAACTCCATGACCATATAACCTTTCATTAGCCTCCATTTTCATAATTATATGGGTTCCATTTGTGTTTTCCAAAAGTTAATGATTTATAGTATTATAAGTGAATTAAATGGTTAAAACTTAGAAAAAATATATATACTTGCTAATAATTAAAAGTGGCTTGAGTTTCATGACATGTGTAGGTCATTTGGAAGCTTCCAAGGCACCCTTATGTGGCCTCCAATGTTCAAATTCGAATTCCCTTCAAGATATGGAAGAAGATTTGGATAAAGGTCAAAGATGATATGTGTCTCATCATTACCTATTCGAGTTGTAACTCTATGAGATTTTCTAGGGATCTAGGGAGAGAATAATGGACCTCCATTAATGAGGTAGCTTCTTATGTTTTTCTATAAATAGGAGAGCCTACTCCTTTCAACGACATGTGAAAAGTTGGGGAAATGCTCATGTTTTGAATATAGAATTTGGATTTGGCACCATGCTCATGAGTGATGTTCACTTTGATTTGGTTATGCTTGTGTTTGGAACCTCTCAGCGTTCCATCCCTCATGCTTTTGGATTGGCCACCTATAATGTGTGAGAATTATTATTTTTCATAGATTAAGATTTATTGCTTTCATAGATTAAGATATATTTCTTTCATGTCTTTTCCTGTGTGAGAGGTTAAGAGTGATTGTTTTTATTTGCTTTCATATCTAGAGGTTAAGATTGATTGTTTTTGCTTTCATTTCATATCATGTGGTTTTGATTATTCATTTCATAGGTTCTTTGATTTGATAATGCACACATGATCCCTTACAGTAGATTTCATTTCTGAAAGAGGCGTGCTTTTCAATTCCTGCAAGTGTGGTAGATCAAGATTTCAATTCCTACAAGCGTGATAGATTAAGATTTCAATTCCACGCACTGTACTATAATTTATTTTGAATTGATTGTTGAATTAGAATAGGTGAATTTGGTTTGTTGTTATTTGGTTTCGTAGTTAGATAAATCTAAATTGGAAGTTAATTTCTAGCATATAAAATACACGCATGCTTTACAAGTTCTACGAAACCCCCGGGTTGACAATTAAATGACAGGTAATTGATCTTCCTCAACATTTTGGCGTAGTTGCCGGGGAAGTGTGCATAGGAACTAGCTTTCAGTCTAGAGTTCATTTTCTTTAATTTGTTTTTTTTAGATGCATGATTAAAGCATGTAGATGCATAAATCATTTAGCTCATATATATATCTATATTTATATATATTTATATATATATATTTATATATAATATATATATTATATTATATATTTTATATATATAGATCTATATTTCCCACTTCAATTACTACCACCCCACTATATCACGTGGCGTAGTAAGAGCCACACATCCACATCATGAATTCTTATTTTTGCAGGTAGAAGAGATGACAAAGGAGGATGAAGAAATGGATGTAAATCCTTTTGGATTTCCCATTCAAGAAACTAATGTCAATGTTCAAATGAAGAACATCCCTCCATCCGTACTTCCTAACTTCAAAGGTATGAGATCAAAAGACGTGGAAATTTTTCTTTTTGAATTTGAAATCATTTGTAGATATTATGGCTACTCATTACACATTCAAAAATTGAATTTGTTTCCAACAACATTGAATGATAAAGCTCTTATATGGTTCATGACTTTACGAACAAATTCTATAAGGACATGGGATGACATGAAAAAAGTATTTTTGGAAAAATATAAAAATTGTTACAAACACCATGACCTTAGAAATGAAGTCTTTAAGATGAATCAAAAAGAGGATGAAAATCTAGAAGACCTAGTGGAGAGATTTACTTATAATATCAAAAGATCTAAAATGCATAATTTAGGATCAGACATATTAAAATTCTCCTACTAAATGCTATAAAGGATGAAAGGATTGATTTTCTTAATCTTGTGGGAAAAGGAGATGTTTATCAGTTATCATTTCAAGAGATTTGTGAACTATGCAAGAACATATCAAGAGGAAAAGCAAAGTATGGAAGATCTCCTTAAGATCTAGTTACGACAAGGGAAAGTAAGTTGACAACGACATTGGTAAGTCAAACTAAACTTAACAATTTTCTAAACATTCTTGGTAATTTAAATGAACAAATTGAGATTCTAAGAATGCAAAACAAGCAAAAAGTTGAAAATGTTGCTTTGCATGAATGTCCACTTGATAACATTAAAATTTGTAAAATTTGTGTATGATCACATGCTATTAAAGATTGCCCATCATTACCAGGGTTAAAGGCAATTTACCAAAAGGATAATGGAGTGAATCAAGCTCCAAGAGGACCATGGCATCCTCATCAACCTAATATGATGCAATATCCTTGTGCACAATTTCAGGTTATGCACAAAAATCTCAAAGTAATTGGCAAACACCTTTGCCTTGGCAACTGTGGCCATTTCAATCCCAATCTCAAAACCAATCTTGGAAACATGGTTGGGAAGAGCCTTAAAGAGGAAATCCACCATATACTCAATCTTTCCCTCACTATCCTCAATACCAGTACCAATGTTATCCATACCATTCACCTCCACCACAACATCAGTTTCACCCTCAGTTAATATCAATTCAACCTTTCCCATTACCACACACAAACACCCCAAAGATCCATTCCCACTCCACTACTTGCACAACCATTTCAAATCTCCAAGAATAAAACACCTCAATCCACTTACAATGTTGAGGTATTGCAAAATGATTCACTAGCTGCCATTGAAGAACAATAACCAGAAGAAGAAGATTCAGATATGATCCAAGAATCATGGATGCCCATCGATAAAGAGCAGTTGTTGGAACCTAAGATTGAAAAGTTTCATGCATGCCTATCACCAGATTCTATGAATGGAGATCACATATGTGAGACTTGCATGACCTGATAGAAGGAAGCCAAGGAAGACAATATTATATTGAATCTTGGTTCAAGACAGTCATTGGATCCCAGTTTTCCATTCTTCAGTATCTTCTGAGATCATCTCAATCAAGATAGTTGGTCTCTCATACACGAGTACGTATCAAAGAATATATTTCAAACCTGCATATGAGCATATCTATCATTTTGTTACACACATGGCTCCATTGGAAACATTCATATACTTAAAAGTAAAAAATTCAAGTAGATAAATTAGGAAAAATAAAATCAAACGTGATTGCATTTTTATTTAGAATTTAGAATTTTTAAATTGTGTTTATTTTCTTGCATTTTAATAATTTGACCAAAAAAAATTAAATTAAGAAACAAAACATTAAAAATAAAATAAAACAAATAAACCATTAAAAAAAATGGTACATAAATATATATAAGAAATATGTATATATATATTTAAAACAATTTTTTTTTTAACAAAACAAAATATAGAAATAAACCAAAATATTAACCGACTAAAAAAAAGCTAAAACTAAAAAAAAAAAAAAAAACCATTACAGAGTCGAGTGCTTTCCACAAAAAAAAATCTGCAATGATGAAGAATTTTTCAGTATTTATGGTTGGCTTATAAAATATTGCTCCACGTTGATTGAAGGATGATAAGTTGATGAAGAAGTTGCATGAAGGGTTGGTAGATCATCTTGGCTTGCAATTGATCGAAGAAGACATGGAATCAACATTTGAATTAATGGAGCCATATGACCAGATTAAACATGGACTGGAACTTCGCTCAATGTAATCCAAATGGAGTGCCATAGAACAATGTTATTCGGTGATGGTAATTACACGTTGAAAGCAGTTGAATCCAATTTTTGGTTGTTGGGGCATTCATCCTCTGACAAAACCCGCAAATAAAACTTTTAATCTAAATTTCGTCAAGCTTCAAACTTTGCTCCGGTTCATATATCATATCTCAGTTTGTAAACTGGGTTTCGGTGGACAGATATTACCATGGGCAAAGGAATGGTTTGAAAATGTTGAAGGTTACAAAAGAAGTTGATTTGCACCAGAAATGATCCAGAACAATCTCCAGCGATTCTATTAGGAATGCAACCGTTATTTAATTTCAAGACCCATCAGTTACCTGAGCATTTGCTAGAAATGCGTAGCAGTTTTTGAAACATCATTTTAAAACACGATTTCTAGCCAACTGAAAATAAATTTCAAAAAAATAAAACGTGGGTTCTTCTCAAAACAGGGTCAATTATAATACTGATAAACAATTTTCTCAAATTCGTAACAGATTGGGAGATATTCAGGGTTCTCTGGAGCCTTATTTGGCAAATCACGTGAGAAAAAACGATTTTTAATTAATGCACAGAGAGAGTTGTGGCCATTCGGTTTTCTCTTTCAAACAATCTGCCAAGAATCTGGTCTCCGTGATCTATAGGACATAGATCCGCCACAGATTTCTCGAGTTCCAGTGATTGTTTGATTTAGATCCCGAGCTATTGCAATGGCACAAGATGCTTGATAAATTAATGATTAATTTTGTCAAACCTTTGGCTTCAGTTTTATTTCTAGATGTTGGTTGCTCAACTCTTGATACACATTATGGTTTTGTTGTCAAGTACAACATGGATCGAGATTGTGATCTTGGTTTTCATGTGGATGATTCATAGGTCACATTAAATGTTTGTCTAGGAATTTTTTTTTACTGGTGGTGGTCTTTTTCTTTCATGGTGTACGCTGTGATACACATGTCAATCTTGACACCCATGCAGAGGAGCTTGAGAAGCACCAACGCAATTTCTTTAGCTGGTGTGGGGAATGCCTTCACCAGAAGAAAGAACGTTGCCAGAAGCTCTTGGATGCAATATATCATGATTTTTTTTTTCAAACATGAGGATGATCATCATCGTTCTACAAGTTGGATTCATATTCAACAATTTTTCAAGTGTCAACAGTTTCTGTGCAACCACCTTTCTGTGTGTAAGTTTGTTTAATGGATTTTGTTATATTTTATTTGTGTATTAAAATAATAATAATAATAATAATAATAATAAATAAATAAATAAAAATTGTTTTATTTGCTAATTTTTCTAGAAGAGGTATTGATCAATTTGAAGATTGGATTGGTTATTTGTTTATAACAAAAAAAAGCATAGTTGTGTGTACTTAACTGTCTGTTCAAGATTTTAGCTATAGAAACTACGGAATTCTGCAACTGAATAACAATTCTGCAATTGAACAACAATTCTGCAGTTGAACAACAATTTTGCAGCTAAACAACAATTATGTAGTTGAACAACAATTCTGCAGTTGAACAACAATTTTGCAGCTCTATATTTAATTTAATGATTTATTTTGTGACAATCTATTCTAATAAAAAATCATGAGCAACATGCCATCTAATTTGCGTACTTCATCCTTCACATTAGCATCATGTTCCCATGCCACACTTAAGCATGACAATTTTCACTATGTCATCCAAATTTCAAATCATCCTAACTTTCTCATACGACATCGATTTCAACGATTCAAGCATCATTGGAAAGATCTCGACGAGATATACACAATGAGAAATCTATCATTAGATTTTGAAACAATAAAGAATGAAGAAATTGCTGACAAAACACAACATGTAACCCGATGCACTAGTTTCGAAACAGGTAAAAATTCATTTGATTTTCTTTTGTGAATTTGTTTTATTAGTACTAATTCTCAGTTTTTTGTTGTTGTTGTTGTTGTTGTTGTGTAAAGGTCATAAATAGAGAGATTAATCACCTCTCTCTTTTGATAATATTACATTTCATTGCAGAAAAAGTACTAAGTTTTTGCAGGTTCCGGGAAGATAAACAGATGGACACAAACAAATAGTGTCTCTCAAAGACCACATTTCTTTGAAAAGAACATGATCAAAACAACATAAAAGATGAAATATCCAAGAATTAGCACATGATTTTGGATAAAGAATGTCGAATCAAATCCATCACACCATTTGGAAGCCTTTCAGATACCAGTCTTACCATTGCATTCCTACTTATTTAGTCAATAAAATCTTCATCTCATTTTCCTTCACAGTCATTTTCCTACCTCGCTTTCAATAAACTTTAAACCGAACAATAAAACCATTAAGCTCCCCTATAAATCTAATTCATTCCATTTTCCCTTTTCGATTTTTCAAATAAACCTTGATCCACTGCAAAAATTTTCATCCATAGTCCTTCAAAATTATTGTTTTATGCTTGCGTTAGATGATGGAGGATTCATTAAGGCCTCCCTTCTAATAAGTCTTGGCCTATTGACATCAACACATTATTTAGGTTCAGGGCTAGAGTCCTTATTAGTACCTTGAGGCTTGTACGCATCAATGACAAGTTCTCTTGTTGACAATCATGGCAATACATCAATGCCCCATGATCGTTAGATCTTGCAAGTGGCTCGACATCAACTTATCTATTTGCACTTTGCAATATGTGCATACGTACCTTGGCACTCATTGAAATTAATGGCGATTTTGCCTCGCATTGCTTAATGAAATTCATTAATGGCCGGTAATCCAATGAATTCTCTTCTTGCTCGACAGCAACACATTCATTCGCATGACTATAATTGTACCATCGGGTTTTGAAGCAGGTGAAGACTATATCATTTCAGCATTTTCCAGTAGATATAACAGATTTAGCAGCAACAATAAAGAATACACTTTACCACCTCATCCAACATTTATGCAACCAAGAAGCAGATGAAATTCTACATTCTATTCCATGATCCAGCAGCGGTTACAGCTTCTCTACATATGCATAGTTTGTCCACTTCTTAGGTAAGTAAAGGTATTTTATTTTCTAGATTTTAATCATAGAATTCCTTGAATACTGAAGTTATAATTTTTGGAAAATACTTCACCATATTTCCTTTCTCATTTGAAAAAAACCGTAAACACCTTTAGTTGGGGGGAAGGGACATCCATTTATTATCATATCCATATCACTTCATTCCATTTCACTTCATTTCATCCTAACATACTTTTCCTAATCAATTATGATTGCATTATGGTTCAAAAGTTATGTGATTTGCAGATAAATGCTTAGATGATGAGCATATTATATGGCTGATCTAAACACGCATTCTTAAATATGTTCAATGAATCTCATTGCAACAAAAAGGAACAAGTTATTGAAACACAAGAACCAATACCAATTAAAATTTGGTTGTCACACAAGAACCAACCAAACATGTTGCAATTCAATGTATGATAATAAATACTTTGCGAAAAGAAATGAAATTGTCAAATGCAAAGTTTAAGGACAATTGATATAAGCCAAGCTCATTCAAAAGAAAATCATGATTAAACAATGCAGTAGATTGCATGAGGACATGTAATAACGTTATTTGGGGGGGTATGTAGAGCCTCCAAAATGTATTCAAAATATCATCCACTTTCACCTTTATCGCCACCATTTCACTCACATGTCGCAAATCCATGACCATATAACCTTTCATTAGCTTCCATTTTCATAATTATATGGGTTCCATTTGTGTTTTCCAAAAGTTAATGATTTCTAGTATTATAAGTGAATTAAATTGTTAAAACTTAGGAAAAAAACATATACTTTCTAATACTTAAAAGTGGTTTGAGTTTCATGACATGTGTAGGTCATTTGGAAGCTTCCAAGGCACCCTTATGTGGTCTCCAATGCTCAAATTTGAATTCCCTTCAAGATATGGAAGAAGATTTGGATAAAGGTCAAAGAGGATATGTATCTCATCATTACCTATTTGAGTTGTAACTCTATGAGATTTTCTAGGGATCTAGGGAGAGAATAATGGAACTCCATTAATGAGGTAGCTTCTTATGTTTTTGTATAAATATGAGAGCCTCTTCCTTTCAAAGACATGTGAAAAGTTGGGGACATGCTCATGTTTTGAATATAGAATTTGGATTTGGTACCATACTCATGAGTGATGTTCACTTTGATTTGGTTATGCTTGTATTTGGAGCCTCTCAACTTTCCATCCCTCATGCTTTTGGATTGGCCACCTATAATGCATGAGATTTATTGTTTTTCATAGATTAAGATTTATTGCTTTCATAGATTAAGATTTATTTCTTTCATGTCTTTTCCTGTGTGAGAGGTTAAGGGTGATTGTTTTTATTTGCTTTCATATCTAGAGGTTAAGAATGATTGCTTTTGCTTTCATTTCATATCATGTGGTTTTGATTATTCATTTCATAGGATCCTGATTTGATAATGCACACATGATCCCTTAGAGTAGATTTCATTTCATGCAATTTCATTTCTGAAAGAATGGTATGCTTTTCAATTCCTGCAAGTGTGGTAGATCAAGATTTCAATTCCTGCAAATTTGATAGATTAATATTTCAATTCCACGCATTGTACTATAATTTATTTTGAATTGATTGTTGAATTAGAATAGGTAAATTTGGTTTGTTGTTATTTGGTTTCGTAGTTAGATTGATCTAAATTGGAAGTTACGAAACCCCCAGGTTGACAATTAAATGATAGGTAATTGATTTGCCTCAACAAATGGATTCTTTTCCTTTTATACCCATGGTTGTGATTTTAGTTTCATCACCTGAATCAGATCCCAAATCTTGTTGAGTGGTTGTAGCTGCCTTTTATTTTCCCTTGTTGTTGAATCTTTTTGATTTCATTTTGGGATGAAGCTTCCAACAATGAGTTTCATCGTGACCCTCTCTGGAACACTGTTTGCACGTTACTTTCTCTCCTTCTTTTTTGATAGGCATTTTTCTTTCCCTTCCCCCCTGAAACCCTTTTATTTTCGTTGAATCTTAAATAGATTTTTACTACCTTCTTCTGGAGTGTTTTTCCCTGTTGCCTCAAGATGAGTGGCTTGCGCACACAAGTCATCTAGATTATTGGGATTAAACATTAAGAAAGTATGCCTAAGGTAACTGTGTAAAACCCCTATGTACTTTAGCAACATGTCCTATGATTGCAAATCTACACCTAACATTAAAGACCTTTTTCTGAATTCTTGGGTGTAATCTTGCACATTTTGACCTTTAAGCTATCGAAAGTTCTGCCAATTCATGATGGCTTTCTGCCTATAAGCTAGAGGGTAGAATTGTCTTTTGATTGTAGCAATGAAATCAATCCAAGAAATTGATATCTTACCTTGTTTTTTTATCTCCTCTTGTGTATTTGATTCCCACCATACTCGTGTTGCACCCTCCATTCTCAGGGAAGCTAACTAAATCTTTATGCCATCCTCTTGAAGGTTTTGAATTCTGCAATAGACCTCCAATTGGCGAATCCAATTATCAAGCATCTCTGCATTCACTTCACCATTATACATGGGCAACTCAAATTTAACATCAAGTTTTAAAAAAGCTGATTTACCAGTTCCTTTTGAAATATGATGATGAATATGAGTAAGCGTTATGTTAGTGGAAGAGGGTGAATATGCTTGTGAAGAAGAAGATGAAGAATATGGTGGAGAGGGTGGAGGTTTATCTCCATTTCCATTACCTCCTTTTCCGTTACATCCTTTTGAATAACCTTCTCCTTTTGGAGGCTTGGAAATTTCATCTTGTAGCCTAATATTCCTCTCCTCATAGAGGACCTTCACCATCTCTGTCATATTAAAGAAAGCCTTTTTGAAGGCCTTCTCATCTTTTGTCATGTTTGTAGGTTCTCCTTCATGAGACATGTTCTCTGGAGTCTCAACTACAACTTGAGGATGAACTGGTGTCGGAGATTGTGGCAACCTTGCCCTCCTTCCCCTTGACCCAACTTCAAGGCTTCCCTTCTCCTTTTTTGAGTTTTAACCTTGTAAGCATGACATAAACTTTCAAACAATTAAATCCTTCTTTCACAAAGAAAACCTAGTGCTATGATACCAAAATGATCTGATTTAGAATATTAGATTTCTGTGCTAAGATCCTCCTCATATTAGAAACAAAATGCTTTCATTGTTCTTAAGGATTCTTGAATTTTGCAAGTGTAAAATGAGTTTTAATGTTAATTTTATTAACAATTTTAACATAAATAAGAGACTGAACAACAACATAAACATGTATAGAACATGACCAAAAACACATCACAACAGGAACATGATAAAGGAGTTCACCCATCCTGGGCTATGTCTCCTTGGTCCAGCTTCCAATGGCTTAGGCCTCTCTATCATGCCCAAATGTGTAAAAATATGTGTTTACAATGCTTAAATGCTTTTGAAACCTGCTCCAATTATTCTATAATGTCCAAAAATGACTATCTAGCCTCTTTTTTTAATCCAATTTGGTTGAAAACCGGAGAAGTTATGACCTCTCCTAGTTTCTCCACTGTTCGCTCTACAATTTGCACAAAATCTAGCATCATCCTACAAATTCGCTCCATTTTCTGCTAACAGAGTGACTAATTCCCCAAATTTCGGGTGGATTTGTAAGACCATTAATTTTGCCATCGAGGCCTTAGAACAAAAAACTGGGTCATATGGGGCCATGTGCCCAGGGGATAGTCCCCGGTGCTGGCCCCCTCCCTTCGGTGGTCACAGTTGATGCTAGCGGTTATGAAGAAGCGTGTTCACAAGTGTAGTGGTTAGTCTGGCAGTTGACCAGTGGCGGTTATCGGCAGTCACAACAATTGTCTGCGGTTGCGGTTATGTGTTCATATGGGGGCGGTTAAGTCCACCCTCCCCCCAACCTTGGCGGAAATACACAATAACATTAACCCAAAACCTTTATATGTTAAGACATAATGTGCGGGCACAACAGATAGTGCTTGGTGCTATTCTGTGGGAGTTCGCGGGGTTGAGCCCAGCCTCTACCATGCCAAAATTTTAATAGGCCATTGAGAGGACATGTGGGGACCTCCGTCTTAGCCACGTGTCACCTCCTTACTGGCCATAATGAAAACACATGGACCAATAGGACGTCGATAAATCAACAAAATATTCTGAGGATATTTTGGGAATATTCCAAGAATATTCCCCTTGCCACCTAGGTAGTACGACTGCCCAATCAACATCCCTGTTAGCTACTTGCAAATTTTTCACATGTTTGACAAAGTGAACAGATCGCGTTTCTGGTAGCATACAGTGTTCGTTTCACGCGAAATGAGTTGCGTCAGATTCAGGATAACGAACACTACACAGTAATTCAAGTTCCACACTATTCTGACAACTTTTATTTTTGAGCATAATTTTAAGCACTTGATCATAAGCCTTGGGTTTGGGTATGATTCGTCATCAACTCTATGTTTAGGTTTAGTTTTACTGTAATTCCTTGGCATGGGTGGAAGTTTTTATCCCTGCATGTCTTTTGGCCCTGAAATCGTAAGTTTTTCTCTATCTATCTTGCCAATTCCCGTGCCTTTTGCCTCTATGGAAGTCTTTGTAGGGTTAGATACGAAGGTCAACGACGGTCTGGGTACGGGGACCACACTTATGATGTAAGCCCTGCTGACCTCTTAAATTCCTCTTCTGATTACTATGATAATTGGTTATGGCTTGTGGAAGTTGAGTCTCTATGTGGGTCAGATGGCAAGGATGGGGTGCATGAGATAAGCCCACAGGAAGTTCATCGAATTTTATCATGGAAATTATTGTTTCATTCTCCCATGGCAGGTGTGCGGGGCAGTAGGGTCACCTGGAAGCAAAAAACTTCTAGGTTCGGGCCACCACCTGTACAAGCAATTCACCATACCCACATTTTTATTATGCACTGTGAGCTCATGGCAACGACATGGGCTGCGAATTCTAGAGGTCGCGGTAAGAGAACCCGGGTGACTGCGCAAGAGGAACAACCCAGCTCCTCTAGGGGCAAACAAGGGGCTGCAAATTGATAGCCAACATCATAAACGATGTGGCCACAAGATATCGTGAAGGGATCAATGAGGAAATTACACGGTTGGTAGAGGAGTGGGAAGTTGATTTGAACCACTAGGTGAGATCGATGGACAGTAAGATGGAGGATTGGCGGGTGATGGTTCCTAATCCTGGGAATACATGAGGGCGTGTTACCAAATTTAAACATACTTTATATCTATATTGGACCATGAAAAGTATCATGGGAAAGGCCTTGGAGCAGATCGCAGTGAGTATGGCCGTAGTGGTGCTGGACTTCCCCAACTACAAGCAGGACTTCCAGAAACCTCAGTTCCAGCTGCAAAAGCAAGCAGAACGCCTTCGTCGAATCGAGGATCACCTTCCATGCCTTCTTTTGCAGACAGTACTGCCGGGTCCCAATGTTAAGGATTTTATTCCAGTAGGGTCTGCATTTGTCAAGGGAGAAGAGTAGTCTGCTAGATGGTTTCGGTTTTTCATTATTATATATGCGGTTAGCTTTTAATTCCCTAGAATGTTGTTTTTTATGTTCATAGACAAATAGTATTTGGACAAGGAAAAAACATACATACTTATATAGCTTGGGTAGAAAGACTTATTGTTTTATTTTTCTACTCGATGACTTATCACGATGTTATGTGGCCAACAAACTTGGTTTCCCTTTGGGCAAGTTGAGGCTACCTAACTATTCATATGTGGATGTAACTTGCTTATACTTAATGAAAATGGGAGGATCTACCAAGCTTACAAAAAAAAAATTAAAGTAGTCATCTGTGCTGAAACTTACAAAAATAATAAATAAATAAATAAAAGTAAAAATAAAAATAAAATATCCTCGATGGGGTTGAGATCAGGGCAACACGTGGAGGCCGCCTCCCATTTGTGAAAACAAGTGGATATGATGGGAAGGACATGCCTCCCAGTCCCTTCACATATTTTCATGCACTGGGAGAGGTACCGTCTTAATGTCATCCGTTTGTGTGAGCAATTATTCAATGTCTATGTGTGGGGGTGGCGGAGTATTAAGGCAATGCGCAATGAACGCACCAAGCATTCTTCTCTGCATTTAGATATGGTGTTGGGAGTTGTGGTGGCTCTTGGGAAGGAGGAGGAAGCACCAAAGGTCAACGCTCATTAGAAACAGAGTGTGGTTGCTCGCTGTGGAAATATACATGGGTAGTGGGCTCATTTGGTCCTTGTGGCTAGGAATCCTAGTTATTGGTGGTCGAAGGAAAGAATGGGTGCAGAAGAAAAAATCCTTGCGGTCTATAGGTAACATGTTCTACCTCATTCTTAAAGGGTGGTGGAAATCACCAGTAAGGAAACCCCGTAGCTGGAGGAGGAAGCCCAAGTGCCCCTGCTCTAATAGTGATTTCTAGTGTGACGGAGCCTAGTGGGTTTGCCTATGATTTCTAGCTACCAAATTTGGTATGTGGTGGCTGATTTTGCACTCATCTTAGGACGAAAACAACTCCCCTATCCCTAGGTGGTGCTCCATCATTGGTGGTATTTTAGAAGGTGGAGGTGTCAGGATTATGTAGAAATTCCCACTGTAGATCACCTGGTAATGCAATGTACTAAAGAAAAACACTTGATCTACTTCTACAAACAATTTAATGGAAGCTTAATCGAACATGGGAAACATCAATAAGACCACATATAACTGATAAGAAGGAATCAATCACACATAACACAGATGATATAACCAGGGGAAATCCTCAGCCTAAAACCCAACTCTGTGTAATCATATAAGTGGAAATATATCCAATATTACAAAAAGAATCAGCTCAAAAGCTATCCTGCTCTCTCTGCAATATCTCTGCTACTCATAGACAGTCAAAGGCTCTATCTAACCTCTGGTCTACCATCCAAGCCTCCTATTTATTTGCGCAATTATGATTGGGGTCTAGTGTAGCCACTTGTGTGAATTGGCCTCTTCACACACTCACTAACCTCTGATCCAACTACGAAATCCTGAAGGAAATAAATCCTCATCATGGATGAGATTCCTTTATAGGAAAAATATTCATCCAACTGATACTACACTGTCCCTTCTATGATCTCAACTGGGTCTCTGTCTAAATTGACATGCATGAGTTATCCATGAGTGATTACTCAGTTATCTGAAATACAGTAGTTACATGCATGCAAACATTAACTAACTGAACTCTCATTAATTTAAAAAACTGTTAAATTAATCTAACTGGACTTGACTTAGTTAACTGAGGAAACTAATTACAACTCAATATTACAACTCATCCTTATCTCTTTAATTGATGGATAAATTCCTCAATTAATAGATAAATTATTGCATGTCCTCACATAAACTTCAAGTTTGTTTTTCCTTAACTAATTAACTCAAGATGAATTAATTAATTAATTTAAAAACTACTTTTAATATCAAATTCGAATTTGACTTCCTATTTTTAGTCCAGGGATTGACTAAAATTAGGAATCCATGCTGAACTTCTAAAAATAGAATGCTATTTTTAGCACTTCCATTTTTCATTCCCTATTGCCCAATCCAGCACTGGTACCCAAATTGCTATTTTTAGCATTTCTTGTTGCCATTTTCAATATGGTGGGGGTGGTCCTTCGTGGGTAGAAGGAGCCATCTTGGTGAATTCATGTTATTCTGGATGGTGCTGCTCGGGTCTTCTATCTGTGGGGAGTGTTATTCGAGTGGAAATTCTGGTGTTTGATGCTTGTTCAAGGTGTGCTTCCATCGTGGGAAGCTATGAAACTGTCGACGCAAAGGGGCTTGCTCTTCCTCCCTTGCTGCTCTTGCTTCTAAAGGGGTGACATACTAGGATTTGGTCATAGTGACGCCCCGTCAAGGTGGAAAAATGACTAGGCGTGCACATAAAGGCAATGTAGGTGTGGGAGGAGGTCACAGAGGTGGCAAGCAGGGGGTGAGTAGAGGTAAAGGGTCGCACAGCCGTGGGCAGACTCGTAGGGCCGACAACACCCATGGTGGCAGGGTGAAGCTTGGGCCGATAACAACCAAGGTTCAAGTGGGGCAGGGTCTCCAACACTACTGCATGGAGAATTATTGCCCTCTCATTGCCAGTTTGATGGACAGGTTGGATGCTACAGAACGAGTTTGTCATGAGAACCATGCGATGGAGATGACCTCTCTTTACTTTCAAAGTCAACTTCGGGAAAGGTTGGTTCTGGTCTGGCGGGGAAAAACCAACTCATGAAGAAAGTAGAAAAGCTGGAGACATGGACGACGCACTACGAAGGACACATTCAGTGTAAGTTCTCCCCTCCTCCGCCTCCTGCAATGGCCTCGAACAACCCTACATCCATTGTGTGAGACGACTAGTATGGTTTCTGGTGTTTTTTACGGTTTAGCTGTGTTTTGGTGCCTCTGGCCAAACCGTTTATGGACGATGTCCTTAGCTACTTCTTTGTATTTTTCACCTGGTGAACTTTTTGGTCAACAAACCCAGTTGTGTTGGCCCGATAAATCGTTCTTGCGGACAAGACCGATCTCCCTAGTATCAACTAATATCTAGCAACAAGCAGGACAAGCAAATCTACTTTTCTCTAGACGTATTGCGATTCATTAATAAAAACTAAGAGGTGTTCTAGACCCTACCTTAAATCCAACGCTAGTTTGTCGCAGCCATAATCCAACAGCTCCAAAAGGTTTCCTTTTAATAACCTACAATCACAAACAAGCACACATCAAAGGACACCTGCATAGCTAATATAATAAATCATGTTCATCATAGTGATCAAGGAATCTATGAAATAAACCATAAGACACAGCTTATTGAGAAAAATAAACTTGATTGTATTAACTTTGAAATAGAAGAACTTTACAACCTTGGTGCCTTGATGCTGTACAAGCTCTTCCCAGGGTCCAAACAAGAATCTCCTCTACTTTTACAAGCCTCACTCTCCTCCAAATGAGCTCAAAAGGTATGTAATCTCTCCTCTCAAAAGATCAATTAGGAAGACTAAGTTCGAACAACATTTACCCTAAAAAATATTCAGCTTTCAACCTCCTCAGTAACCAGCCCAATGCTCCATTTTATAGTGCAAAGGAAGGAGGTTACATGTCCACCATTGAAGGGATAGAGTCCTCCTTCAAAGGGATAAGCTTCTCACATCAAGGGGTTAGCTCCTTAAGGAATGGGATGCATGAACCCTCAAGGAGCGAACTTGCTAGCTCAAGGTTCCCTCTAGAAGCTTCTAGAAATGACTCAAAGTGAGTTTTTAAGATTGTACTTGTGCCTTTTTAACTTTTACAGGGGTTCACACCCATAACACAGAGACAGAGCGGTCAGGTGTGCAGGGAACATGACCAGTGGGTGCGGTACTGCAGGTAATGCTAAGAGAAAGTGCGAAACCAGAGTTTTAGAGATTTTTAAGGACTTTCTCTTATTTTCAAAGCTTGATATGAAGAATTGAGATTAGACTTGCAAAGGAGGTAAGTATGAGTGGTGATAGACTCATATTGTTTGCAGAACGTCAAAGTGACAATTTTTGTGCAACAAATTGCCCCCTAAAGTGCAAAGTCTGTAATAGATGAGGATGGTTTTTGTCATCTAAGAAGAGTGAAGTACTTTATCATTTCAAGGATCTTCTTGTGGATACCCCAGTCGGAACCTGTAAAACATTCAATG
>APFE031411224.1:101046-115029 GCA_000404065.3 Pinus taeda
TTTCTCTCTTTTCCCCCACCATTTCTGGCAAGTACCTCTTTATTTTTGACAAGCTTGAGGAGGATAACATTTGCTTGACTATAAGCTCATCCTTTGGATGAGTCCAACTTAGTTTAAAATTCGAACCCTAAGAAGGAGTGGTCCATTCCTGTTTGAAATTGAACAGGTCCTTTACTGCTAAATTTTAACGAGTCCAGTATAGGAGAAACCAATTTTAGGGAGTCAGAAGAAAAACTTAAGAAAACTCCATGGTTGTCCTTTTTCATAAATTTGTGTCTCCCAAGGCCGAAAAAGTATAAAATAATACTTGAGAGAACCGCTTGATCATTACAATCAAGGATTACTTTTCATAATTAGTGCCTTCAACCTGAAAAAGTAAAAAAGGGATCTAAAACACGTCGTTTTATTACCAATATTGGACTTGAAACGACAAAAGTCTGGCAATCTTTTCATGTTTATACGGTCTAAAAAGAGCTGTAAGTGGGCTGTCTTTTTAATTCCGTTTTAACCAGTTTAAAAAGAAAAACTTGGCAATCTTTTCATATTTTACGAGTCAGAAAAGAGCTTAAAGAGGACTCCTTGTTTCATTTTTTCGTAAATTTTGAAAGAGTCCGAAAAAATGAAAAAGTATGCTCTTCGTTGAAAATGATCAATTCTCCCTGAAAACCCAATATTCTGCACAAAAACTCAAAACATTACTATATCTGTTTAAAATTAATAAAAATGCATCAAAAGTGACCTTTTTAAAGTGAAAAATAAACAAATTAAAAATCCATTTATTCAAAAAATCTTATAAAAAGGGCTTTTGTAAATTCATTTTTACCATTTGACTTCAGAGTGAAAATCAGAAACTTCCTGTGAATATTGCGGAAAATCTGACCATTGGAATCGAGAACCGTCCTCTCCAGGTAATCCACATCATCCCTGTCTTGCATTTCAATAATTTCTTTTTCATTTTTAGGGCTTTAAAATTCATTTTTTAGGAAAATTTTGGTTAAAAAATCGCTCGCGGTGGTTGCGTAGGTGCACCATGTGTACCCTGTGAACCCTGACTTTTTCGTACAAAAGAAAGAGTTGGGGTCCCGCACCTATTATTAAGGACGAATGTGAACCCCGCACTGTCCCTAACCTGATGGGTGCGGACCCCGCGAAACGTGTTTTGAAACCCCAACTTTTTCATTTCCGCCCAAAGATTTTGAAATTACAATGTTCTAAACCACCTTTTTTGCAATGTAGCTACACAAAATGCTTGTTTGGTGGGAACGGGAACACGAAGATGTGGACCAAGCCACATTACTCCATCCACCTTCAATATAGGCATTAAGAGCATGCAGACTATTGAAATTTTGGGCCATACCTGGCATGAGGGCTCAGGTAGACTTTCTGCAATGGCTGGTAGACAGGTGGAGCACACAGGACCAGTGTTTCAGAATTGGTGGCCATCGGCTCGAAATCGAGTCAGAGGACATTTATTTCCTGACTGGTTTGCCCAAGAGAGGCGAAGGATTATATCTATTCGGAACTAGGCCAGGTGGTCAGTCTGTCGCTAGTTTTCGACTAGAGTTTTGTAATATCCAAACTGCGGAGAAACAGATAGATGTTAAGACCATCTCCCGTCCTAAACTTAAAGTGATCACATTTACTGTCACCAGACTATGCGGGAGCATAGCATTTCATCTAGCTACCGGTTCCCAAATGCGTATGGCAGTAGACTGCTTCCGAGGCACCAGCTTCAACTGGTGCGATGCCGTGTTGGCGAATGTGAAAGGCCAATTGACTAGGGAAAAGAACGTACAACTAAAGAACTTTGGATATGGTTACTTAATTGTGAGCTTTGGCTTAGAGAGGGTACCTATGTTGGTCCCACAACAACTTTCCATTGAGGCTGGACTTCCTCGAGATCCTAGGATTATGCGCTGAGTTGCAGTCATGGCTCATCATCCTGAGGAGGGTACAAAGGTTGTTCGATTTCCACCTGAGTATTTTCGTTGGTTGGGGAACCAACTTTTCATGATACAAGACTTTCCATATGCTGGGATGGATTATCGTGGTGATCCAGACATGGATCTTCCACCAGGAGAGCAATGGGATGATACAGGTAAAATTATTTTCAACATTTCCTAAATTTTTTAAACTAATATTATTTATTTATTTATTATTATTATTTTTTTTAAATCGTCCAAAACTGATAGTAAAAAGTTTTAAATGCAGATATGGGTCCACGGCGACCAGCCGCTCTCCTGCCCTATGAGAGAAGACACCCTGCTGTCGCGGCACCGGCCCCACAGGACCAATCAACAGAGACCTTGACCGAATTGGAGCATCATCTAGAGCACTTGACAGTAGATATCCCAGAGACTAGTATAGATGATATTCCTCTTAGGCTACAATGCTATGTGATTGGGGTCCCAGGACCTTTTAGGAGGTTCCTTTGTAGGGTGGCCCGAGCAGTGGTTTATTATCATGATTCATCAACAGGGATAGGATGATCGCCCTTTGTAGACTTCATATGGATAATTATATCTTTTGTACTAACATTTTGCCAATCATTAAGGTGTTTTTCAACCTATGATCGAAGACGATGATATATTTGACACACTTCTATGCTTATGATATATCACTATTTACTGGTATTCTTGGTATAACATGTTTATGTTAGTGTTTTTTTTTTAAAATTACTGTCTTGATTATTGCCAAATGTCTACTTAACATTCGAGAAGCAACTGCATATGCCAATGTATTTAAAATATCTTGGAATATGTTGATATCAATGTAGTCAAATTTCCGTTCCAAGAGACGAACTCTCAAAATAATCTATCTTTAATTAATTTACTGGATTTCTAATGGCATAAACCCTGTTAAGCTGTAATACAATGAGTTCAGAATCTAACCTAACAATCAAACTCCGAATCCCAAATGAGATGGATTCAGATAATAACTCAATCACTGCACTATACTCTGCAATCTTATTTGTTGTTTGACCGAGGCTTACCCCATGCATAGATACTAACTCGTCAGAGGGTGAATAGATAACCCAAGCTACGGAAGAAATGTTCTGTGTACTATGACAAGAACCATCAACAAAACCAATGTATGTTTGAGAAGACGTCAACATCTGCAATATCAAGAGTAAAACCAAGATAAGCAGGAATAATGATAAAACACTCTCTAAACTAGGCACACTTTCTAATCTAAAACACACCAACTAGAAAGAAACTATTCTAAGAAAAATCTCCACACCAAACTCTAAGCATAATATCTTTTCAGATAAAGCCCATTTCTAGGTCTACCTAAAGAGACACCATCAAAATCTACTAATTCATAGGCCCCTTTGGCCACCTTTCGCTTAACAACAAAAGGACCATGCCACATGGGTACGAATTTTCCAGCCCCTAGCTTATCGTTTGCTTGATCGTATAATAAAACTAGGTCTCCTTCCGAAAAATTATGAGGTGTAAAATTATGATCGTACTGATCTTTTATCCATTTTGCGTGAGTCTCGATTGCTAATGTAGCATCACGTCGATTCTCATTTAATTGAGCTAAGTAAAACAAAAGTTTTTCCTCTTCGGAAGTGGCTGGGAGTAATTCTATGGCTATTTGCAATGACGGAATTTCGCATTCAATGGGTAACACTGCTTCGAACCCGTAAACAAGATGAAAAGGAGTGAAACCAGTTGATGTTTTAAATGAGGTTTGGTACGCCCAAAGCACTGAAAATAACATGTTATGCCAATTCGACCGATGAATACCAATGATTTGAAGGATCATAGTGACTAGAACTTTGTTGATTGCTTCAACCAGACCATTATCCTATGGGTAATATGGAGTAGAGCTATCGTGATGCAGACCAAGCTGATCTGTTAGTTCAATCATCATGATGTTCCAAAAATGACTTCCATGATCAGTGATAATCGCTCGAGGAACACCAAACCTAGCAATTATATGATTGAAAACGAAAATTGCAGCAATTTTGCTATTTGCCGAAAATGTAGGCTTCGCCTCGGCCCACTTGGTAAAATAATCTATCGCAAGGATGATATACGCATGCCCCCCGGCTGAGTGAGGGTTACATGTAATAAAATCGATACCCCATTTTGCGAAAGGACCGATGACAATTATAGGGTGGAGAGTAGCAGGTGGAGCACACATCTTTCGATCAAAAATTTGGAAATTGTGGCATTTCTGGACTGCATTGATGCAATCTTTAAATAAATATGGCCAGAAATAACCAACGCGCAATATCTTTTGGGCTATGGCATACCCAGACATATGATCACCACACGCTCCAGAGTGACAGTGATTCAGAACCTTTTTGGTTTCTTCATGAGTTAGACAATGACAGAAAGCAGAATCCACTCCACGACGATAGAGTGCATCTCCAATAATATGGTACTATTGGGATTGGAAACGTATTTTCCTTCGTTAAGATCGTGAGATTTCAGGCCGAAAAGATTGGGTTTGGAGATAGACAATTATATCCCCATACCATGGATTAAGAGTACTGATAAGAAACAAGGATTCATCCACAATGGGTTCTTCCGCCACCGTTTCAATATTAGTACGCGGGAAATCACACATCAGTTCCGTGAAAACCAAAGAATTCTTTGCCTTGGATTTTTCAAATTCCAAGTCAAATTCCTGCAGGATAACTATCCATTTGGAATACTTGCCCCCTAGCAACTGTTTAGTCAAAATATACGTCATAGGGTTACAATCAGAAATTACTGTGGTTTTGCATAGTAGAATGTAATGACGAAATCGCTGGACAGCTTGAACAGCTACTAGAGCCAATTTCTCCACATGCGAATATTTAAGCTCAGTTGGATTTAGAGCTCGACTAAGATAGTAAATCACATGTTTAGCGTTGAATTCATCTTCCTTAACTAAAGCCATCCCAATGGTGGAATGAGAAGCGGTGAGGTACAAAAAGTAGTCCTAGTTGTAGTTGGGAGGATGGAATAATAGTACATGGGTTAACACGTATTTAAGTGCATCAAAAGATTTCTGAGCTATCTCATCCCAAAAGAATGGAGTGTTCTATTTCAACAACCTGGTAAACCTTTCATTATCTTGGCGTAGTTAGGAATGAATCGACGTAAAAAGTTTGCTTTCCCTTGCAAACTTTGGAGTTGGCAAAGAGTCAAAGGTGGAGGTAATTTAACAATGGCTTCAACCTTCGAGGGATCGACACGAATGTCAGCTTTTGACACAACAAATCCCAGTAAGCGACCCATTTCTATACAGAAAACACATTTGTGTGGATTCAACCTAATTCGATAATGCCTACATCTCATAAAGATGGCTTGTAAATGAGTGAGATGATCGGTTCTACGTAATGAATGAGCAGGTAAATCATCGATATAAGGCTACACAATGTGCTTGATGTCATGAAATGCATAAGACATAGCCCTTTGGAAGTTGCTCTGGCGTTCTTCAATCCAAAAGGTAATTTGCAATAAGCAAATGTCCCCCATGGACAAATGAAAGCCGTTTTAGGTTGATCAACAGGGAGTATGTTAATTTGATTGTAACCAGAAAATCCATCCATAAATGAGAACATTTCACTGCTGGCACAATCATCAATAATTTGATCGATATAGGGGGTTGGATAATTGTCTTTAGGACAAGCTCGATTAATATCCCTATAATCAATACATATTCTTATCGTTCCTTTCTTTTTGTTAACAGGAACAATATTCGATACCCAATCTGTTAAAGGAATTGGATAAATGAAACTTGCTCGAAGTAATTTCTCAACTTCAACTTTAATAGCACCAGCTTTTCTTGGATGTATTTGACGCAAACGTTGCTGGACAGGTTTAGCATCTGGGTAAGTTTTAATTTCATGGACAACAATTGATGGATCGATTCCTGGCATTTCTTCATATGATCAGGCAAACACGTCGCGAAATTCTTGAAATAGGGCTTTATAAGTTTGGATTTCCTCGTCTGTACAGGAAGCACCTATATGAATGTTTTCAATAATTCCGAGTTTCACTGAAATGTCAATAGGAATCGTTCGAGAAATATTTCCCAAATTTAACTCAGAATCAGGATGTTGCAATGGATTTTGTGGTTCCTTGACATAATCAATGGTAAAAATAGATGAGAAATCATTTTCAAAATGATCAAACTCAAGTAAAAACGAAGATCGATGATGAAGATCTTCCCATGGTAAATCATCAACAGATAAAAGTTCACGAATCTGCTCATCAGTGTGAACAGGTTCAGAAAAAGTTGTTGAATTTGAGGTTGAGATTGAAAGTGAATCCCCATGGACCACATTCATTGGATCAATTTCGGTTGAACTAGAGTCGGAAAATGACTGTACCGCCTGATATGCAACTTCAAAGGGACTCAAGGGCATAGCATCACCAAATGAGTCTACCTCTGAATCGGAAGGTACGATCCAAGGATCGTCAAAATAAATAGTGCTCGATGAAATCATATGAATGGTTGCAAAAGAAGGTGATACGTTAGGAGGAGGAAAATAAAAAGTTCCTAGTAAACCAGAATCTTTAATCAATCCCACTCCAACATCCTTGTAAGGGATAGTAGTTTTACTGACATGTTGGATATTCTCAGAAGAGGCTGGGTTAGATGAAAAATAATTTAACTGGTCTATTGTAATGATCTTTCCATTACGAGGAAACTTAATAAGCCGAAAGACCGATGAAACAACAACAGTCATAGCGTAAGACCAACTGCAACCCAAAAGAAGGTTGTAATCTAGAGGGGCATCAACCACTTCCACATCTAGATTAACAGTTTTGCCTTCCAACCCTATAGGTAAATCCTACAAAATGTCAAAAGGATGAAACCCTCGGCCATCAAAAGCCTTTAAAATCATCGGGGATTGATTGAGTGTAGGATAACCAAGCGATCTTCAACACTGAATCAACATAATACACGTAGAAGCTCCCTCATCAATCACAGTCTGAAAGCAAGGTCTGTTTTTGAATAACGTTGGGATCTGGAAAGCCATTTGACGAGGTAAGCGAGGTGTACTATTTTCTAAATCGAAGATTATAAGATTGGAATCCTGAATATCAACAGCTCCTATAGCAGACAAAAGCAATCTACGTTGTGTCGGACATGATTGCGGCACCTCCAAAGCCAACATTGCTGAAGGGGATATAACTAAATTTTCAACAATGTTATAGTTCTGAGCAGCTCTCGCATGTGGATTAAAAGCTGACTTCCAAAGTATACCTTTAGCAGGTGATTTGATTACTAAGTCTGAATTAGGTTTCTTGATCTGTAGCGGATCAGAACCAGAAGGAGTTGAAGTTGATGGGTTTGAACTAGAAGATTCTGCTTCCTTACCACCAACATGATTCTTACTTCCATAATCTTGCGATCGCGTCGCAATCCTGACATGGGACATCATCATAATTGGTTCTTCTGAGGCATTTGAGGAAGAACCTATCATCTTACTATCTTGATTAGGAAAAGGATCCTTCAAGACAACAGGCGTTTGAGAACCTTTGACGATTTTCGAAATCTCAACTCGATGTGGACAATCCCTTGTAAAGTGCTCCTCATCACAGATGAGACAAGGATAGCGAGGTTTACGTTTCTCGTTAGTATATTCAGTTTTATCGGGTTTCTCTTTTGTGTTTTGTTTATTTTTCTTCTTCCCTTTCTTTTTACCACCGGATTTTGAGTTGGCCGTAGAAGATTCTACGACATGAATATCGACAGGAACTTCAACGAAAGCTTCTCCTGTCGGGGAATCTGGTAAAGTTATAATAGGAGAAGAATTCTTTGCATATTTCTTCTTACTCTTGGTGTTAACTGAACCAATCATACCATCAACGGCATGAGACCCTGAAGGAGTTGTAGTTATTTGATTTTGTTTGGGAAGATCGGGGATTTTTTCGTGTAAAGTACCCGACTGCGTATAAACGAGGTCAAGGTACTGAGCCTGAGCAATTGTTTGCTCTTCAGTAACTACTCCTGCCTTAGCTACATCCTCAGTGATTTTAGGTAATAATGATTTAACAAACCATTCTACCAGAATTTGATCCAGGATAAAAACTTACACTAAACGTCGTCGACGTCGCCATTCATGAATATGGTTTGAAATATATGTAGACGTTGATTTTTTTCATGAAGTTAATAATTCTGTGCCATTTCCATATCTAACAGGCAACTGAAAATGAGTTAAGAATGAAGTAGCTAGCTGACTAAAATTATAAAAAGAGCTTCGTGGAACCTCAATGTACCACTTAGCCGCGAGACCAATTAGAGTGCGTTGAAAAATCCGTAAGTGAATTGAATCATCTATAATGGAATTTGATGCACACTAGAGGTGATAAGTCATCACATGATTCGACGGATCCTCTCCTGGTTTACCCTCAAACTTCGGGATATGACTGGGAAACTTATTAGGCATTGGCGGCCAATAAGGAAGATAATAAATTGGATCATTCGTAAGACGCGACAAGTCAGGTAAATCCAAAGTTGCGATCAACGATAACTAACGGTTAGGGTCTCGAAAATCTTGCGTCACAAGACCAGCTCCAGGAGGAGGATATCTAGGATAACTTGGAATTAGATTTGCATTGGGAATATTATATCCTCCTGGAAAACCAGGATTAACCGGAGCAAACTGGGGTTGAGGTTGAGGTTGTTGATATGTATACCCAGGGTACAGTTGATATTGATAAACTGGGTTTTTCATAGCAGGACCTATTGATACTGTCCCTAGTACGGTTGATAAGTGAATTGTGGTTGACTTGTGACAACCGTACTTGGACTAGGTTGTCCGACAGGCATCTGAATCGAAGTTGGAATTGTAGGTCCAGACTGGGGTAAAGAGGACTGAGGAGTTGATAGAGGAACACTAGAAACCGGAGCTGTCGATACTCCAGAAGTAGGTGGGGTAGATTGAACAGAAGTTGTAGTAGTTGTAACAGTCCTTTGAGGTGGAGTTCGAGGCGAACTAGGCCCAGACTGATGAGCTACACCAGGTGCAGAAGTTTGAGTAGTAGACTGGACAGGTTACTGGGTTGAACAAGAAACCAAAGGTTGTCTAGGTTGAGATGACAACTACACATTGGGTTGCAAAATCTGTTGAGTTTGAGATGGATCCCACACCATATTCATTCCGGGGTAAGGACCCATAACAGGTTGAGCATATGGAGGACCATAACCAGGTTGAGTGTAGGACTGATAATTGAAAGGTACATTTCTAGCTCCTTGAACAAATGGTTGACCAGAAGGTGGTTGGAAACCTTAAGATGGGTACTGACCTTGAGGTTGATAACCTTGAGGCACGTACTGAAACTGGGGTTGACCTTGAGGTTGATAACCTTGAGGCACGTACTGAAACTGGGGTTGACCTTGAGGTATATATTGATACTGGGGTTGACCTTGAGGCATATACTGAGTTTGGGGTTGACCTTGATGCATATATTGAGTTTGGGGTTGACCTTGAGGCATGTACTGTCCCTGAGGTATGTACTGTCCTTAAGGTTGCCCCCCAGGCGATATCTGAATACCTTGAGGTTTCCCCCCAGGCGGTATCTGACTACCTTGAGGTTGCAGATTTAGAATAGCACCGGACATCATAAGAATTTTTTCTACGCTCAATGGTGGAGTTCTATTATTACTAGTTGATACCCCATGTTCGATGGGTTGAGGAGACACTCCTGAAAAAGTACCAGAAACTGACTGATACCCAGAAGGAACAGAAGGACCGCCATATAAAAATGTTTCTGGATTTTGGGAAAACATGGATGACCGGTTTGACATATTCGAAGGAGGATAATAACCCCTGGGCGTAGGATGAAAATGAATATGAGGTGGTGAAGCAGAGAGACCTAGATTTTCTAAAAAGTTCGTCAATGATACGTACCAAGCGTCACTTCGAAAAGGACTGTAAAAGATAGATTCACGCTCCCTAAGTTCTAAAGTTGGTTGATTTTCAGGGAGAGATATATCTTTGTTCGGACTAACAAGTTCTTCAATAGAAATGAGTCCAGAAGGAAGATTTTGGGTAATGACACTTCCTACCCTGGGTGAACCAGGACCACTAGAAACTGGAGAAGAAAATTCTGAGGATGGAGTAGCAGCAGGTTCAGTTTCAGGTTTAGAAATTTCAGGTTCCTCAACTAATTCACTAGTAGAAGAAATACTACAAGTAACTTCAAAAAATGAAATTGGTTCAGAAATATACTCTGTTACTAGAACTTGGTAATCAGGGTGAATAATTATAGATGATTCCCCGGCCTCTGGTGACCCAACTCTACTTTCACTAGGTGCGACAAGAGCTCTTAGCCCTTCAAGCTGACTTGGTGTATATTCGGGAGGCAGCCCCCAAAGTCTACGGGATTGTCTCGGTAATTCAACCACGATTAACTAATTAATTACTTCATACGAAAACAAAGAAAATATCAATAAAATCACCTAAATTCTCTAAAGAACCAAACAATTGAATCACACACCTAACAATCTAAGAGGTCAAACCACACACAAATAGTAACTTTCCATATCGAAAACAATAGTTGGTGATGAAATCCAACATCGCAGAATTCAATACAGAAATGACGGTTGGAACAGTTACCCCGACAACCTGCTTAATGAAACAGACTGGCACAAGTTTCTTCACAAAACCGTCTCGAGTGAAGATAACCCCCCAGAGAGTCCAAGTGAGTATAGTTGACGTCTGCTCCAGGTACAGTGGGATCTTCCCTCCACCGTCACCTTAGGAAAGAATCCTATAGATTATGGCCACTAAGGTTACCAACAGAAACAAATATACCTAGGGGAACAGTCTACGTACCGATACACACGCAAGGGCAGAGTAACAAAGCTCAATCCCCTTGAAGGCTCCTTGACATAATCCAAGGTTTACCAACAAATGACCCCAGGCTCCTCGACAATGGTCAATCTGAGGTTTACTGTTTTTAATATGTGTATATCTGTTATCGTTCCCAATGAGGAAGGATTGATTACCTCACTGGTTCAGATATGATCTCGTGCTTGACTCCTTTAGGAGGAGCTTCCCAGAGCATACATGCAACAATTGGAATTTTTCCTACCGCAAGATTGACTACTTTCTTTTACTATCTTGGAGAGTTAACTAAGACCTATTCCAACATGCTAGCCTAGGCTAGATTGGTGGAAAGAGCCCTAAAAATGTAAAAATTACTAGATGAATTTTAATTAAGCGTTGTGTTATTTAGGTTGTTATTACTCAAAAGGGTAAATGGATATGAAACCAATGGTGTTATGACCCGACTCAACTGAATGCAATCGAATATGATAATGTAATCTTTTCAATTCGATGAATCCTAACTAAAGTAAGGAGAGAGTTTCCATTCACTTCCAACAATGCAAAAAATTGATCACTAAGAGAAAATATAACAAATTCTCTAATGCACTAATTTCATCAAGAAAAATTAATGCAAATCAATTCCAAAACAGTTTTTTTATTTTTATTTTTCTGTGTTAAAACAAGCATAAAAATATGTAAATTAAAATCAAAGAAAATTGATCAAAATCTACAATTGATTTTTCAGAATGTAAACTATGAAATTGTAATCTATGCACAATTCACTTGAAAAGTATGCAAATGTAATCTATTCACATTTTTCATTCATATTCTGAAAATGAGAATTCTAATTATGCAAATGTGATCTATGCAAGAGAATTCTCAAACACAAGATGATTCTAATGTAATCTAAGAACCAATCAAGTGCAAGTCAAGAAAATTGGGTGAGAGTTCCAAAGATCAAAAAATAAAAACACTCAAAGGTGATCTGGGTAGACTAAAAGCCGTAAATAAAACCTAAACCTAACTGGACGAAAACATTTTAGGTTTCTCGAAAATTTTGACAGGGTCTGCAGGCTTCTAGTAGAACTAGATGCAGTACCGCTCTGTGCACTAAAGGAACAGTGCGGGGATGTCTGCACGGTCTTGTAAAAAGAAAGTGTGCTCCTCTTCAACATTTCGGAAAAAAACAAAAAATACTCCAGATCCTAAAAACTACCCAATCCCGCACACATCAAGCAAAAACCAGAAACAGGGATAAGTTTCTCAAGTCAAAGCAAAAGGAAAAGCAAAAACCAAATTCAAGTCCCCAGCGGAGTCGCCAATTTGTCAGTCGGATAAATCGTTCTTGCGGACAAGATCGATCTCCCTAGTATCAACAGATATCTAGCGACAAGCAGGACAAGCAAATCTACCTTTCTCTAAATATATTGTGATTTATTAATAAAAACTAAGAGGTGTTTTAGACCCTACCTTAAGTCCAACACTAGTTTGTGACAGCCACGCTTCGACCGTCCGAACAAGTTTCCTTTTGAGAACCTGCAATCACAAACAAGCACACATCAAATAACACCTGCATACCTTCCATACATTCAAGGAGTCACTGACAAGATAGCTAAAATCCTCAAAAAGAAAGATATAAAGACTGCATTCAAACCCTGGTCAACCATCAAACAAAGAATGAAATCAGTAAAGGACAGCCAAGAACAGCTTCAGCAAAAAGGGGTGTATATCATCAATTGCTCATGCGGGGAACAATATATAGGGCAAACAGGTAGGTCTGTGAGGATTATGCTCAAAGAGCATAGTGCAGATATCTGTAACGAAAGAACCCACTCTTCAACCCTGGCTGAGCATGTTGGTAAAACTAATCACCATATATGCCTTGAAGACGCTAAAGTCATTGCCAATGAAGATCACCATTTCAAGAGGAAAGTTAGAGAAGCTATTGAAATCATAAAGCACCCGTGCAACCATAATAGGGATGGAGGCTTGATAATTATCAAGAATCAGAACCCTTTGCTCACCCGCCTCGAATAATGCATCTCTCCCTTCCTTCTCTCTCCTCTCTTCCATATCTTGGTTGTTCCTCTCTTAGTCAGGGCGTCCTATAGAACCTTAAGAGTTTTGACCTTTTAGCTCTTCTTTAGTCAAGAATAAATAATGCCTTATCAATTATCCTTTAGCTTTATCCCTTAAGAACTCCAAATAATATGACCTTTAATTAAAAATATATTAATTGAATAAGCAACATAAAACTATTCCCTTTTAATTTTAATCATACATAGATAATATAAAAAACCTTATCAGCATCAAGGGCATAAACATATAACATGAGTTCTCTAAAATTCTTGAATCTTAGTTAAACATAGAACTTAGTAACTAATTCAATTTATTAATAAAACAACATATAACGAATTTCTCTATTTAATTAATTAACAACATAATAAATTAGATTAATAATGTAAATCAATGAATAAACATAATAAATTAGCGACATAATAAACATAGTATATATAAATAATTTATAAGTCAATAGAATGAATAAATTAATAATACGCTTAGAAACTAATTTAATCAATTAATTCAATAACATATAACTAATTTCCCAATTTAATTGTAATAAAGTAACAACATAATAAACTTAGCATATAAACAATAGTATAAACCTCTAAAAATTAATTTTGCAAGACATTAGTAATTATAAATAAATAACATAATATAATGGTAATTTTTAGAATAAAACTTATGGATTAATTCAATCTATTAAATAAAATATCTCATAACTCATCCCCATTTCTATTAATAAATTGACAATATAATAGTCTTAATATATCAATAATATTATAGACCTTTTATTAACTAATTACAAATTATTTACACAATAATGAAGAATTATAAATAGATTACATATTGTAATAAAACTTATTAATTAATTCAAACAATTAACATATAACCATTCTCACAATTTAATTTTAGATTAGTTAAGGAGTATAATAAGTCAATAGAATTAATTAATTAATAATACGCTTAATAACTAATTTAATCAATTAATTCAATAACATATAACTAATTTCTCAATTTAATTGTAATAAAGTAGCAACATAATAAACTTGGCATATAAACAATAATATAAACCTCTAAAAATTAATTACGCAAGACATTAGTAATTATAAATAAATAACATAATATAATGGTAA
>APFE031411231.1:0-48673 GCA_000404065.3 Pinus taeda
CAATGCATCTAGTGTAAACAATCAAATAGGATTAGAAACTAGTTTCTACACAAAGATCAATGCATCAAGTGCAATAAGCCAAATAGGATTAGAAATCAACATCTACACTGAAATCACTGCATCAAGTATAATCAATCAAATAGGATTATAAATCAATATCTACACTGAAATCAATGCATCTATTCTAGTAAAATAACAAATATCAATGTTAAAGTAATCTAATTTGGAGTTAAGACGTTACATATGCTTTTACCCATATAATTTAGTAAAATTTCAATAACTATTGATATCTTATTTTTAATCTAATTTTGATAGATTACTATATAAGTCCAACTTCTTTTACCTTTTATAAAAGCCTTACTTTCTCTTTTTCTATTGTTAATATCCACTTGCTGTCATTCAATCTTACACAATACTATATAATATAAGAATAAATTATATTGTTTATATATAATAATTATATAATATTTTATTTTTAACATTATATCAATCCACAATTACTATATAATATTAATATAACATTGTGTGTATGTGTGTGTGTGTAGATTATATTGAAAATCCACCCATGAACATGGCAAGTACATCAAGAGTTACATTTCTTTTACCTCACAAAATTCTAAAAATGCTAAAGACTAGCGTCCTCATAATAAGAACGGGGGAGTAAAAGGTCCAAAACTAAATCTTCGAATGTTTATTCCTGCTGCTTCCTATGACTAGGAGTGAATTTTAATAAATTGATAACACATGAAAATGCAAAAACATAACATTTCTATAAATTGCTAGAAGACAACCCACCTTTGGACCCACAAGAGGTAAGATAGATCTCAGGACCAAAATTCTTTTTACTATGATTTTTCTTGCTCCTTGTTACTGGTAGGGAAGAACATTGATTTTTAAGCACATCTGAATGGGAAGGGGAACAGGAGGAGGGTTTGAACTTCTTATAGGCCACCTTACTAACTTCATAATCTTTAAATGTTGGAGGAACCTTTGGAGAAAACTTTTCCACCATACACTACAAGGAAAATACCTTCTTGTGGAGGTTATAATGGAGGTTTTTAGTGGTTATAAAATTGGCAAAAATTGTCCAAAAAAACTTTGCTAAAACATTTATTTGCGGTAGCAGATGTTTTAGAACAAAACTTCATCACAACTGAAAAAATATGGGTGATCAGAGGTTTTAGTGGATGTTTTTTAGTGGTGCGCTTCATGAAAAAATAGCACTGAGGCATTGAATGCAAAGAACACTGCTGCCTGAAATGTATAACGACCTAATGCGTATATATTAAAAACACGCCTTAGGGCGTCCCTTTCAAGAACGACACTAGGGCAAAAAATAAATAAATAAATAAAAATTTGCCGACCCAATGCTTTTATTTAAACCCACAACTCTTATGTGTATGATTTGCATAAAAGTATCAATGTGCTACTGATATAAAAGAAACGATGTTATTAATTTGAATAATGCACCAAGGCATAAATTCTATGAAAGCACTGTGTTATGAATATAATTCATATAAAAATAATAAATATAAATATAATAATAATTAATTAACTAATGGTTATTTAGTTATTAATGAAGAGGCATGTTTTAGAGACATGACCATTCATGAAAGGGCACCTGCCTAAGGTATATAAGTAGACACTCATTTTCATTTGTAATCATCTCATATCTCATCAATTTTTATATAATATTTAATATACAATTACTATCCTATTATGGATGTTTACGTCTTCCAAGCCTTTTGAAGATTACTCAAACCTTGTTCATCACAATCTGTTGAGACGATCAATATTGCTAATAACTTTAATTATGAAAAATGATGAAATAAAAATTTTGAATGCAAAGTGACAATGTAATAGTGTTGAATGACAAAAAATGTGAATAATAAGAATGTAGTCAATTAAAAATAGTCTTCGCTGTGACTAATCTCAAACTATTTTCTTCTATTATTCTTATTGTCACCCCTGTTAGTTTTTCCATCTTTTCATATCGATTATATGAAAAGTGCAGTTGAAATCGTAAACCATTCAAATATTTAACTCAAGCTATTGTATTAAACATCTTACATTTTATGTCTTACTCTCCAATATTAATTGAATTACTATAACACAAAAATCAATGCACATTATCACTATTTTTTTGTGCTTACACTAAAATCAATCACATTGTTAATCCAATCACTTTGAAATTAATTTACCATCATACGTCTAGTTACATCAAATCAGAATCAGCATCTACACTCAAATCAATGCATACATCTAGTACAAGCAATCAAATAGGATTAGAAATCAACATTCACAAAGAAATCAAATTTCATTAGAAATCAACATCTACGTTTAAATCAATGCATCTAGTGCAATAAATCAAATAGGATTATAAATCACTATCTACAATGAAATCCATGCATCTAGTGCAAGCAATCAAATAGGATTGTAAATAACCATCTACACTAAAATCAATGCATCTAGTGTAAGAAAAATAATAGAATTAGAAAACATCTACTTTGAAATAAATGCATCTAGTGCAAGAAATCAAATAGGATTAGAAATGAACATCTACACTGAAATTAATGCATGTAGTGTAAGCAATCAAATATAATTAGAAATCAACATCTACGCTAAAATCAATGCATCTATTGTAAACAATCAAATAGGGTTAGACATCACCATGTATTGTAAAACCAATGCATCTAGTGCAAAAATTGTTCTTCCCTCTCTCCCCTCTCTATCTATATTTATATCTTCCTCCATATATCCTTCTTTATCTCTCTATCTCACCTCCAAACATACACACACACTCTCTATCTGTCGCTTGTCATTCCCTCTCTCTCTTTCTCAACTTCTCTCTCTCTATGCTTTTCTTCTTTCCTCCCTCTCTCCCCTTTGAACTCCATCTCTTGGTCCCTCCCTCTCTCCTCCTCTCTCATCCTTCCCCTCCATCCCTTTATTTCCCCACATCTCTCTCTCTCTTTCTCTCTCTCTCTCTCTCTCTCTCTCCAACCCTATCACTTTCTCCCTCCCTCTCTCCATATCACTTTCCTCCTCCCTCCCGCTCCATATTTGTGTCTCCCTCTCTCTCTCTCTTAGCCTTCTCTCCCTGTCTCACTCCTCTCCTTCTCTCTCTCTCTCTTCATTCCTCCTCTCCACCTTAATTTAGTTTATCTCCTTTAGTGAAAGCAATCAAATAGGATCAGAAATCACCATCTACATTGAAATCAATGCATCTAGTGCAATAAATACCCCCCGCCCTCCATATATATCTATATCTACCTCCATATCTGATCCGGATTTAAACAAGAACACAATAAAATATAGAGATAAACATATACACAAAGATGCAGTGGAAATAATACTTCATTTCATTAATGGAAAATACCGAAATACGCTTACAACCAGAAATGGAAATAAACTAGCTAGGGCGATGGTAGCTTATCTCTGAGAAGAGATGTGGTCGCTACATGCCTCTGAATTGTTCCGAACTGTGCTACAATGAGGCTCGAAGGCCTATTTATTGTTGAGAAACAATGGAAAACCCTTCACATTCCAAAACCTAACCCCAGAAGATGAAACGCCAAATTGTGGGCCCCGTTTTGGGTAAATTGGTACATCAATTTCCCGGGGTCGTAACTTTGGCATACGATCTCCGTTTGACGCGTATGATAGCTCGTTAGAAAGATCTATCTGAGAAATAACACTTTCGGAAGTGGAACATCAGTCCATGGGCCCATGTTGGCCCCAGATTTCCCAAAAATGTCATTTAGGGCCTCAAAACGGCTCCGGAAGTTCAGGACCCGAAAAACTGCTAAAAATAGTAAATTGTGCTACAATTTAGGAAACTGAAAAAGCTGAAAGAGAAAATTGTGGGGGTCCAAATGGGATAGGTGGGTGGCCACCAATATCCACCTCGATCAATATCTCCATCTTTGTCTCTCTATCTCACCGCCCTCCTACCCGAAACACACATGCTCTATCTCTCTCTTCTTCCCTCTCTTCACCTTCCATCTATATCTCTATCTCCCTCTATATCTCTTTTGTCTTTCTATATCACCCCAAAAACATACACACTCTCCCTCCATATCTATCTATCTCTCCCTCCCTCTTCCTCTCCCTCACTCTCTCTCTTCCCCTTCTCTCCCTCTCTCCCCTCTTATATCTCTCTTCCCTCCTACTCCTCTCTCTCCCTCTATCTCCATCTCCCTTATCACTCCCTCTCACTCTCTCCACCTTTATCTCTATATGTCTTTCTTTTTACCTCTCTCTCTCTCTCTCTCTCTCTCTCTCTCTCACACACACACACACACACACACACACATACCTAATCTCTTCCTTCCTCTCTCTACCTTTCTCTCCCACTTCCCTCTATCTCTTCCCCTCAACTCTCTCTCTCTCTTCCCTTCTCCCTCTCATGCCTCTGCTCTCTTCCTTCCTCTCTCTCCCACTTCCCTCTATCTCTCCCCCTCAACTCTCTCTCTTCCTTCGCCCTCCAATTATGTCATTATCTCCCTCCCTCTCTCCTTCTCTCTCCCCCCCTTCTCTCCATCCCTCCTTCTTTGTTTCTCTATATCACTTCCAAGCATAAACACGCTCTCTCCATCTCTTTGTCCCTCCCTCTCTCCACCTTTCTCTCACTCCCTCTATCTCTCCACCTCCATCACTCTATGTCTTTGTTATTCCCTCCCATATATATCTAGAGTTAATATATATCATGATATATTAATATATATTATAATATAAAAAATAATAATATTATATTAAATTTAATATTTTATTAACTAAAAGTTATTAAGTTGAGTAATATTAATATTAGAATATATTAATATTAATATGATATTTAATAATATTATTAATATGAATATTAATATCTCAATATTAATGTTAGATTTAATGATGTTTTTTACATGGCATGATAACAAAATTTATAATAAAACTACGTCAAATGAATATTTTCAAATATTACAACTTTGATGGCGAAATATTTGTGTATAGAAATGGTAGTGACTTTAATAAAGAGTAAAGATGTTTATAATTTTGCCTAATTTGGAATTTTAATGTGGTAATTTTTTTTGTTGAAGGTAAATTTATGATCCATTCAAATTCAACATATATGATAAAAGAACTATTGAACACATGAGATAATTGCATTCTATTTTTTTATTATCTAAATTCATGAGATAATTGTATTGTAGTTTTTTTTACTTGTATGGTTACTTTCTTTTTTGTTTTAAGACAAATTTTTTTCTTTCTATTTTCATTATTATTTTTATTTATTGGAGAGATGAACATAAACATTATTTAGATTTCTAATCTTTTATTTGTATGTTGATCAACACTAGCTAAAATTTAACTTTGAGCACAAACATACTTAAACATCGAGGTCATATTAGGTTGTAGAATGTGCCTTTTGGTGCAATCAAAAAATTTATAGAAGTTGAACCAACTACCTTTGAAGAAGTTGCTCATCAAGAAAAATGGAAGAAGGCGATGTAAGAAGACCATCAATCCATCATGAATAATGGGGTTTGGGAAATTATTCCTAGGCCAAGTGACAAATCAGTTGTCACCTCAAAATGGATTTACAAAGTCAAGCATGATATTGATGGAAGCATAGACAAATACAAAGCTAGATTCCTTGAAAGGGGTTTCTCACAAACAAAAGGCATAGATTATGAAGAAACATTTGCTCCTACTACTAGGTATATTACTATAAGATCTTTGGTTTTGCTAGCTACTACTATGGGACGTAATATCCATTAAATGGATGTCAAAGAAACATTTATAAATGGAACCATTGATGAATACGTATACATAAAAAAACTAGAAGGTTTAAAAATAAATAACATAAATGCACATGTCTCTATACTCAAGAAAACCCTATATGGCTCTAAGCAAGCTCCTAGGGCATGGTATGCAAGAATATATGCATATCTCTTAAGAATTGGGTTTGTCAAAAGTACAACAGAAGCAAAACTCTACATCAAGGTGGTGAAAAATGAACCAACCATTATACTACTATATGTGGATGATTTGTTTATTATAAGTTTCAAGCAAAAACTACAAGAATGCAAGAAAATATTGGCAACTGAATTCAAAATGAAAGATTTTGGACTCATGCACTATTACTTGGGTTTGGAAATCTAGCAGAAACCTAGTGAGATATATCTAGGTCAAGGTAAATACATAATTGAGATATTGCAGAAATTCAGTATCATGGATCCCAAGTCTATGACTACTCCCATGATCTCTAATCTCAAGAAGTTGAGAAGCTATGTCCCTAGTCTTGTTGATCTTACTAGCTATCGTAAGTTGGTAGGTTCTCTGATGTACTTGGTAAATACGAGAATTGATATATGTTTTGTTGTAAATGCTCTTAGCCAATTTTAGATGGAACCTAGTCATGATCATTGGATAGTTTCCAAGCATATTTTGAGATATTTATGTGGCACTATACATCACTAGTTGAAGTATAATGGAAAGGAAGTTAAGTTAACAACTTTTACCAATTCCAAATGGGGTGGAAGTGACATTGATTGAAGAAGCACTATCGGTGGATGTTTCAGTGTGGGATCTATAATGATTTCATGGATGAATAGAAAATAAGATCCTATTGTGTTAAGTAGTGTTGAAGCAGAGTATGTTGTTGTGTGAAGTAGGAAATGAAGTTGTTTGGTTAAGGAAAGTTTTTTTAGATTTGTTTGGAAAGCCTCTAGATCCTACAATGATAAATTGTGATAAACAAAGCAACATGAAGATGTTAGAAGGCCTTGTATTCCATGTAAGAACAAAGCATATCAACAACAAGTACCACTACATTGGGATTTTGGTGCAATATGGGGTCTTGAAACTACAATATATTCCAATGGATGAACATGTAGCTGATGTGTTGACGAAATCTCTTTCGAAAAATAAGTTTGAATATTTTAGAAGCATGTTGGGTTGGTTTATATTATAGATTTAGTTGATAGGGATAGATAAAGAATCTAATAGAAAAATGCTTGGGAGGACATTTCGCCGACCTATGTATTGATGTATAGATCCCGAAGAGGAGGGTTGCATTGGTCATGGAGCTCTGACCTTGGATACACACTTAGATCCCTAGGTTGGTGGTAGATATTAAAAGCATGATGGTACCTAGAGTTGGTTAAAGCTGGAGTCCCCTTAGTCCCACCCAGATAGATTACCTTGGTAAGGTATCTAGTCCACAACACTGAGTGTGCTAGAAATCTTCGTAGTTCATTTCATTTAGAAATATTCCATGTACTCTCATATGTATGAATACATCCCTAGTTAAGAGGGAGTGTTGAAGAATGTAACTAGCTCCAATCTTCATAATTGTACTTGTAAAAGAAAAATTATTATTAAATAAAATGAATTATTAAAGCATGAATTTCATGCTTGGGTCAATGTTTTCTATGCCAAAGCCTTCATTGAATGCTTCTAGGTTTTGTCTTAAGTCATTAAAGTCTTTGCAATTTTTATTAGACCCTTCTTGGGATTCTGTAAAAGGTAAAAATAATTGTTTTTTAGTCAAAAAGATTATTTGTCACCTCCACACCAAGTCAACCCTGTCCCCATGAAGTTGGCACACATTAGGGAAATTCAACCCAACAGAAAGGCTATATAAGGAGAGGCAATTCAACCTATTTCACTCACTCACTCAACAAGTTTGATCTACAAGAAAGAGAAGAAAAAAAAGAGAGTGCAGAAGCTAGAGAAGGACGAAATTTGACGGGAAGACGAAAATGGGGTTTTTGGGCTATCTATCTCTGACACATGCAATGTTTTTAGGCAGCTATTGGGGTTGAGAATCTGTGTCTATTGCAGGTCTGAAATTTTTTAGTTGGGGGTCAAAGTTCTGATGCTGAGGGGCCAAACTTTTGGACTGAAATTGCTTTTGGGAAGTTGTCACTTGGAGTATTTTTTCAAGATCATCTATTTTAGGGAAGGGATGACTTGGTGGTTGGAGGAGGTAGTTGTCTAGGTGTAAGAAGGATGGAAGTGTCTTATCTTGATTTGAATCTACTGAAGGAAGATTTTGACTTGGTTTTCCCCTTGTAGGGGTTTTTCCCTAACTGAGTGCCTACATCTTGTGTCTCTTGTTCATGTGATATCCATATACATATAATTTGGTAATTGTTTGATGAAAAATAAACAAATTAAGAATTAAGAGAATCCAACATAATTCACAAGTAATTATAAAGAAAGATGAATCAAACCCTAATTCCCATAAACATTGATTTATCAACAATATGTACTCACTTTTTAGTTAAGCATATTAAATTAAATCAATAAATAATGACTAATGATTGTGCATTTCAACTTCAAGCAAGAACGAATGAAGTTTAAAACATTAAAAATAAAAACCCTACATTCACTTTGATACTTTGAAAGCATTTTTCAAATTTTCAATGCATGGCTCCATTTTACAAAAGAATACCACACATATAATGGAGATTCTTTGTTTGAAATATAGATCCATCACCCACTCTTTGATCCTTTGGATGAATTCTAGTGGCAATTTTCCATCTTAGGTAGCCTATGTCATGAGATTAAAACAATTTATTATTCCCATTATCCTAAGCACCATCACGCCCTTCACGTGCATTCAAACAATTATTTCTTAGGGCAAACATTCAATAGGTCAATCTAAAATTGATACTTTCTAGGCATGTAGAAGCAACTCATTTTCGGAAATGCACCAATGTAGACACATGATCCGAATAGAAAATGGCATTAACCCATGGTATCCATCCACCCATGTTATTCATCCACCCATGGAATTTACCCATGGTATTGTAAGTGGCATCCACCCATGGTATTTATCCAACCGTGGTATTGTAAGTGACATCCACCCATGGTATTCATTCACCCATGGTATTCATTCCCCCATGGAATTGACCCACGGTATTGTGACATCTACCCATGGTATTCATTAACCCATGGAATTGGCTCGTGGTATTGTAACTAAAAAAATAAGTAAGAAGTCGCATTTTGTAAAAGGAAAGTTTGTCTGCCACAATGTAGCTGTTACAATTATTCTCAATTTTAATAAAAAAATTCTTTGTGGTTTTGTTGATTGGGCATTCTCCTCTTTTTCTTCTGGAATTTAAATTTTTCAGATCTTGGGGGCCTCCCCCAAGATCCAGATCATTGGTATGAGAGGAGGTTATGATTCCATGAGAATGAGAGTTTGATGCATATCTCAGTTTCAAATTTTATAGCAATATTCAACAAACTTCAGGCATGTGCTACGTCCTCCACAGGGCATTTTCTTGGGCTAAGCACGAAGAATTTTTCTTTTTTCATTTTTTTTGCAGGAATGTTTTGGGCGGCTAGTTTGCAAATCAGTTCTAAAATTTTTGGTGCAAAATTTACAAAAACATATAACATATTTGGATTCCTTGTGAAAACATTGCTCAATTTAAAAAAAAAATGGGTCGAATCAGAGTTCGGATGTGGGAGATATCGCTGATTTAAAATCAGCCATTTTTCTCAGAACTTTTGTGACAGCAGCAAAGTTATAGCGCGAATATTAGATTCTAGAGTGTCGAGACAAGGATTTCCAACACATGGAAAGATGTAAAATGGTCCTTCTGTTTCAAAAATAGGTTATAATAAATATTTTGAGTTATATTGATCAAGTTATGTCCATTTTAATTCTGGAGCAACAGCCAGAGCGGGTTCCCTTTGGAGATGTGCCCTCCCACCCTGCTTTAGTAGGCACCTGCTTCACATTCATCAATTTCAACATAAGAGCATTGTATTTGGGTTCTTTGGAGACGTTCCCTCCCACCCCAGGCTATGTAGGCACTTGCTACTTCATCAACAACCAACATCACGGTTATGGGTCAACAAAACAAACTCCTTCTCATCGAAGTCCATTTGCTAGGCTGCACAGTATTAGTATCACAGTTGGTCACAAGCATTACAGGGTATGTCTCTTCTCAAATTTTCGTTTGTCATGCTTATGAGTCATCCACAAACCCACACTTCATCGAAGTCCATTTGCGTGGTCACACATTGTTAGTATCATAGTTGGTCACGAGCATTACAAGGCATCTCTATCCTCATATCTTCGTTCATCATGGTTATGGGTTAATCATATAAAACCCTTCTCTTCAATGGCTCTTCATATTGAACAAAGGTTTCACAGGAGGGAATTTGACTCAATGGGGACCATTACTTCTTAAGGAGGGAGGAATGATTCGAATAGAAAATGTTATCAACCCATGGTATTCATCCACCCATGGAATTTACCCATGGTATTGTAAGTGGCATCCACCCATGGTATAGTAAGTGACATCAACCCATGGTATTCATTCACCCATGGTATTTTCCCATGATATTGTGATATCCACCCATGGTATTCCTTCACCTATGGAATTTACCATGGTATTGTGACATCCACCCCTGGTATTCATTCACCCATGGAATTGACATGTGGTATTGTAAATGAAAAATACTATAAGTAACAATCACATTTTGTAAAAGGGCAGTTTGTCCTCCACAATATAACTTTTACACTTATTCTCGCTTTTAATTAAAAAATATCTTTGTGGTTTTGTTTATTGGGCATTCTCCTCTTTTTCTTCTCGAATTTAAATTTTTCAGATCTTGGGGGCTTGCCCCCAAGATCCGGATCAACACAACATGAGGTTCCCCCTGTAATCTCTTAAATATGTTGACTTGATTCTAGTGTAACTTTTCATTGTGTGGAGGTGCTGAGTAAGAACTATTGCACATATAACCACTTGTGCACCTCCACATAATGAAAGCTTCTGCAAAATGGTTATATGTGCAAAGGTGCACATTAAGAACCATCACACATATATTATGGTTTTCAAAATAGCGAGGGACCCCTGAAAATGCATAGTGAACTAACATGTCAAAATAGTGGTTTCTATATTTCGGGAGGCAAGGGTGGAATTAAATATCTAACTATCTTATCTCTCATAATCATTGACATCTATTGATTTGGAAGGCATGTGGACAATAAGATTCAAGTGTTCAAAGTGAAAACCAATACTATATCAAGTCAAACTAAGCTATTGTATTAAAGCATGTCATTGAAATTTTGTATCATGAGTCTTCTAAAATATTATGAAGGCATCAATATACACTATTGGTAAGTTATTTCAAGTATTGTCGAGGCATTGTATACATGAATAAGGTAGAGGTTACACTAAAACAAAGAATGTCGTCCACAAATTCGATGTTAAACCAAATGTCAAAGTGCATGTGGAGAATACAAATTGTTTTTTTGATCATAAGCTTGTGGTGCAAACTCAGAACCATACTTGTAGCCATTGTTGAAGAGAAGGTTTATATCATCAAAATTTTACAAATGTGGGTGATTCAAAGAGCCGGTGCCTTAGATATATAATATGATGCGACGGCTTGGTTCTAGTGTAATTTTTAATTGCGTGGAGGTGCAAAATAAGAACCATTGCACATATAACCACCTCATACCTGACAAAATATTTTAAGATTCAAATTCAACAATATCCAGATCCAATCGTTAACAAACACCCATCATCCGTTCCACCATGAGCATGGAGATGAATGACTCTCATGATATAGTTGTGCGAAATGCGAAATGTGGAGGTGCGAAGTCTTTAGAATAACTTCATTGTAATGAGGACCTCCGCACTCCACACAACGAAACATCCTCCCCTCTCTGAACCAAAGATAGGCTATATGTGCCATCAAGTCATACCAAATTTGGATGATCTGTACCTTCTTTCTATTGGTATTATATAGCTTTTAAATTGAGTGCTAGAGGATATACTCTAAATTGTTCCTTTTCTATCAATGCTTCAATCAAATCCAAATCTAAGTAGTTCCTTTTGTATCAAGACATACATTGTTAAATGTTTTTAAATTCGCCAAATCTAAATCCAAGTTTAACATTTGAAAAACACCCACATTCTCTTCCACTAGACCTCAAATATGGTATTGCAATCACTAGTTATGAAATGCAACCTCCAATTTAAACATCACTTCTTCTACACCCTACAAGCTTAAAAATTATTATTATGGAAATTTGATGGTCTATGGAAATTATTTCGCATATGGAGTGACTAGAGTGGCACCTATGCAATGTATCAACATGATGGAGATTAACTATAAAACTTAGATTGATACATTGTGCGGAAGTGCAAGCTTTCTTCCTCCACACTTTCGCACACCACTCAATGTATCAACATGAGGGTGGGGGAGATAAAATGCAAATATCAAATAATGACAAAAGAGGTAGACCCTGCACTACTTAATCAATTAATTAGTAGTAGAGGAAGAGATTATGCTCATTTGCAACTATTAATGTGGTTAAGGGTGATTTCAGAAAATTTTACATAATTTCATCACCATTTTCACTAAAATAAATAAATTTTAATTTGTTATGGATAACTTCTTTCATTTTACCCCACTTTTTATAACTTCTATAGTTGTACTCAAATTTTTATTTTTTTTAATTTATTTTGTTTCCTTATAACTTTAAACAAAACCTATCAAAATCATATATTCTCATCCTCAAACTCTATTAAAAATAGCGATTTTTTTCCTCACCCTTAAATTCCATTGACCTTGATTTGGGGAAATTTTGGGTAATTTCATGGTCATTTCCCATAAAATAAAATTTATGGGTAATTTCATCTTCATTTGGGCTAAAATAATTTTTGTGGGTAATTTAATTGAAGTATTTTAATAATATAATGTGTTTGGGTCTTACAAATTAACCAATTACAAATTAGATAGCTCGTTAGCTTGTTACAAGCTTATATCCATTCTAACTCTATATATCCCAAAGGGATCAAATCTCTTCCCTCTAAAAGAAGTTTGCATATAAAGAAATTTCCGTAGTTAATATGGATCTAGACTGATTTAATTTCCCCTTTAAATAAACTATATTCCACATAAATATTATGAATAAATACTATAAATCCATAATTAAAATAAATCTAAACTAATTTAATTTCTCTTAAATTCTCCACATACCATAAATTCTTCATATTATAATTTTTTTTTTTTAATTATATTAATTTTTTTTTTATAAAATTTAACTTAATGTAAACGTTAATGTTACCTTACAACATCTTTATCATTTACAAATATCTACTATCTACTTTGAGTTTCCACACTACTCACCATTTCAGCACGGCAGTGCACGCGAGTAAGAATACCAAGCTATCTTAAAAACGTTGCAGAGGTTTTCATAGGTATCCACAAGCAGAAACCATGAGTACCATGAAGTTTTGCAGAGAATGGTACCCACTTGACTCGTTCACTCTCATATTTCTTCAATTTTGTTTTAACGAGACATATAATGCATGCAGTAGCTGGGATCAGTATGCTGAAATGTAGCAATAGGCTGAAGTATGTTTTGTTTATATTTACAGCCTCTGACTGTAAATAACTTATTGTATTATATCCAATAACTTATTGTATCCAAAGGAGGACAGAGAAAACAAGATTCAAGGATTGTTCCACTGCTAACACTATTAACATTTCAAGCTTGGCAATGTCTTAAGGTGCTCCTACTAGATATGCCTACTCCCTATACATGTAAGGAGGCCCTTCATCCTCCCTCTTTAATCTCTAACCACATCCACATCCTAGACAAACTCTCATACAACAGATCACTTCCTTTTGTTATGGTGTTCCCATCTAGGGGAACCAAGTAGTATATGGATAGAGATGATACTAGATAAGTGAGGACATAAGGTATCATTTCTACCTCCTTGAGACCCTAGTAGTGTGAGAAGGCCTCATATTGACAATCAAACCAATCACCAATTGATGTCTTCTAAATCATAGTGTTAGGTTCTTCCTTCCACACAATGACACAATGCTCATTCCAGCTCCTCTTTAAATACTTCTTCCAAGATAGACATCTATTTTAAGTTTTATTCATTAAGCCTCTGATGCTATGAGAAATGGATGCAGTGGATCATTTTGAAGAATGTAACTAGCATTTCTCTTCATAATTTTACTCAAGTCATAACGTAATGTATTTGTAAAAAACAAAGATTTTATTATTATTACTATTAAAGAAATTGACTTATTAAAGTGTGGGTTTCATGTATGGGTCAATTATTTATAGGTAAAGCCTCCACTGTAGGCTTCTATGGTTTATATCAAGTGTCCTTGTCCATGGCATATTGTGAAAGACCCTTCTTGGTCTCTATTTACAAAGAAGAAGTTTATTTTATTGTAAAATAGGTCAATTAGGCCTCCTTCACTAAGTCAACCTCAAAGTGGACAAGTTGGCCTAAATAGAGGGGTAGAAACACCTATATAAAGGTAAGTAAAATATTGATAAGCATGATGAGGGGAGTTATGTTAATGATCATGATCAAGATAACCTTGATATTGTAAGAAGGAATATAAGCCATGAAAGGTTCTCAGATGTTATAAAAGAAGGAAGTGGTTGATCTCCCTAAACTAAGAGGGAGTTTGGATAGATGAAAGGGTATATCTCCCCAGTTAAGAGGGAGGGCATATTATGACAATGAATACTTTGAAGTAAGCAAAAGTATTATCAATAAATGTTCATGAAGTTGCAAAAAAAAAACAAATTTGAAGATGTATTTGGTGTTGTTGAAGAAATGAAAGAGGAAGAAAGCTTTAGACAAATTATATATAATTTGATGATGAAAGTAACATCAGAATGATTGAGGGCCCCAAAGGTTTGTATTTTCTTGTATGTATATTTTTAAATTTTATTAATGATTAGTGTTAGTGTTTTTACAGGTAAATATCTCCATAAAATGTTGAACACTTTGGAAGCATGCTTGTACAAATGGATATAGTTTGATAGGGAGAGTTGAAGCACCTAATGGTGGATTTTTGGGAGGAGATATGGCGAGCCTATGTGTTGATTTCCATATCCCAAACATAGAGGGTGGCATTGGTCAAGGAGCTCTGACCTTGGATACACACCTAGATCCCTGGGTTGATGGTTAACTAGTAAGCCTAATGGTACCTAGAATGGCTAAAAGCTTAAGTCCATCTTAGTTCCACCCGGATAGCTTACCCTGGTGAGGTATCTCGTCGGCAACACTAAGTGTGCTAGAACTCTTCATAGGTTATTTTGAGATCTTCTATGTGCCTCTATATATATGTAATTATGATAACTCCCTAGTTAAGAGGGAGTGTTGAAGAATGTAACTAGTTTCCGTCTTCATAATTGTATTTGAGTGATAATGTAATGCATTTATTGAAAGAAAGAAAAATAAATTTTATTATTAAAGAAATTGACTTATTAAAACATGAGTTTCATGCTTGGGTCAATTATTTACTGGTCAATGCTTCTGTTGTAGGCTTATAGGGTTTTTACCAAGTGTCCTTGTCCATTTCATATTGTATAAGACCCTTCTTGCTCTTTATTTGTCAAAAAAGAAATTTATCTTATTATAAAATAGGTCAATTATGCATCCTCCACCGAGTTGGATTAAATAGAGGGAAACGAACAACTATATAAAGGCAAAAATTCTACCTCATCTCCCACAAAAGCTCACCAAGTTCGATCTACAACTTCTGGGCCAGAAAAAGTGTGAATTTCAAGGAAGGAAAAGGAAAAGGCTAGGGAAGAAGGAGGTCCCTCTCAAGCATAAGAATTTGAAATTATCTCTCTCTCTCTCTCTCTCACTCGTGTGAAGCTACTAGCCGAAAACTATAGAGGTGACGCTCAGCCAAAATTATGTAGGTGGGGTGGACATTTTGTAGTTGGGAAGTCAAATTTTTGGATTGTTGCTGGGCTGAAGCTATTGGATAAAAAGTGACTACTAAATCATCTTGGAAGGCTACCTTGGTGGAGGAGGAAATTCTATTGGTTTAAGTCCTTGGTCTATCTCATTTGCAATGTATTGAAGGAAGAGTTTCTAACTCGGTTTTCCCCTATATAGGGGTTTTAGCCCTAATTGAGTGCCTACTTCTGGTGCCGCCGATGATCTTCATGTTTTTTATTTGATAATTTCTTGATGAGAAGAAGGTAAAGGAGGAACATAAAGAAGTTAATAAGAACATAAAAATATCACAAGTAATTATCAACATAATAAAATATTTTTGCCTTTTCGATTTTCTAATAGATTAGAGTATCCTTAGACCATTTGGTACATATCTTTTTGTTGGATAGCCTCTACATTTGTGGACTTGACCCTCTAGGTTTTTATGCTAGACATATATTATATTTTATTTCATGCTACTTCCTTTGAACAACCCTTTTGAACATGAATACACTTATTTTATGCCCTTTCGTGAGTCCCACTAATGGATTTTGGTCACTCCTTGACAACAATATTAATGTAAATTTCCCTCCAATACAAAATTTTCACTATATTAATTTCTTTAACAGAAATGAGTCCATGTATTAGTTTCAAATCCGTGTCTCGCTCATGGAAAATACTCGGGTAGTACAACATGGATATTTGTATCTTTGTCCTTTTCCCTCTAGCGACAATCCATCAAATTAAAAAAAAAAAACTACTAAATTTGATAATACTACAATATTAGCTTGTAGGTGTAGAACCTATAATATTGTTTTGCAGGTTTGGGCCCCTCAGCCCTTTTGAGAATTCAATAGGGCAATGAATATGTTAATTCTCTTTAACTTGATAACTCTTTGTGTTACCATTTTTTTCTTATTAGCTTTGTTCCTTATTATTTTAATGTGAGATACATCAAGCAAATACCAAAAATAATAAGAACAGTGACATAGTATATAGGCTACAAGCTAGGGCCAAAACCCCTCCTCTTGAGGGGAAAGCCCTTAAATATCCTCTTCTTATAGATCCTTCAATTCACAAATACAAATACCTTGTGACTTAGACTAATACCCTCGAAGGTCAAGATCAGTCACCAACTCGACCTCTAGTTGAAAGAACTTTGACCTCCTACTACAAATCGGAATTTTTGTTTGCCCAACAACTGCTGCAACTGTTGCTGCCACACTTGAAAACTTCGATCTTCCTCGTAGAGTCACCTTCCCTTCACTTGCCTTTCCTTGTGACTTGGGACTAGAGATAAATCCTTAATGAGCTTCACTTGCCTTCTTTCTTCTCTTCCTTCCAAAATCGAACTAGAGATAACCCTTGTACAAAAATCCTAGCTTTGTCTAGGATGTGGGGGAGAGAACTAGCCCAAAAACTTTGACTTTCTTTAATCTCTTCACCATCCTTCTAATGTGATCTCTTCTTCACATAGAATGAGATATGAGTGAGTGTTTCTTTGGATAACGAGTTCCTCTCTTTATATAGGCCTCTTCAATGGGTAGACATGGCTCTTCTATTAAGTCGACTTGAGAACTTCTAGGCTCACTTGATCTTAGGAGGTATTTAGACACTTTAAAGAAAAATATAATTTTTCTTTGCAAGATACAATGTGCCCACTTGGGTCTTCAATATATGACAATGACTCTTAGCCCTAACACAAACCCTAGAAGCACTCAATGGGTGCTTGATCTATAAAATAAAATAACTTGAGCATGAAACCCATGCTCCAATAATAATTTCTTTTTCATTTTATAATTTACAAGAATACATTTCATACTTATGAAGACCGAACCTAGTTACACATTTTTCAACACTCCCTCTTAACTAGGGAGGTATTCATAAGAGGTACATGGTCATTCTCAATCTAAAGAGATCTCATAAAAAGAGTCGGATTGATAGGCCATTTGTCTAGCATCATGTTAACTAACATTGTCATATAGCAAGGCCTTGACTAATAGTTGTATCTCTCCAGAAGATCAGAGCACAATGCTAGCAAGACCAATGATTTATAGACATGATCATCATTGAATCTCAAGGTACATACTCCCCCTCAGTGTTCACTGAGTATGACCTTCTTTGTACTATTCTTATCTTGGATAGCTAGTCCTCAAAGAATATTGTTCCATGACTACTCTTGTCTTGAATGCCCTACCACATTCTCAAAGAGTATTGAATTTCATGGTTACCCAATCCTCCATTATTTCTTCCCAAGTGAAGATAAGAATGTTGTGTCTATCTTTTCCTCTCAATTAGGGAGGATTCATCAACCAAGCAAATCTTATCTCTCAAGGATGAAAGTTTGTTGTTCAGAAGAGATTTTTTCAATATATTAGCTACATGCTCATCAGTGGAGATATATTGTAGCTCCAACACACCCTTTTGCACTAGCTCTCAAATATAGTGATACTAGTTGTTTATATGCTTTGTCTTTCCATGAAATATTGGGCCTTCAGATAAACTTATACAACTCGTGTTATCACAAGGTATCACTGTAGGGTCCATTAGTCCTTTGAACAGGTTGGATAACAACTTCACACACTGTAACATATTCAGCCTCGGCACTACTCAAAGAAACTGTGTCTTTCTTTCTTCTCATCCAAGAGATCATGGAGGATCCCAAACTAAAACATCCTCCTGTAGTGCTCCTTCCATCCTTTCACTACCTCTCCAATAGGAATCTGTATATCCCATCAAGTGGACATCATTCCTTTTGTCAAACTTTAGGCAGTAGTGGATTGTTCCTCGCAAATATCTCAAGATATGTTTTGTTGCTATCCAACGATCATGCTTCGACTCCACTTGGAATTGGCTGAGAACATTTACTGCAAAACATATGATTGGTAAAGTACTCACCAAGTACATCAGTAAGCCAATTAGTTGTCTATACTTGGAAGGATCCATAGGGTTAGATTTAGAACTCATTAGTCTCTTTAAGTTTCTGATCATCGGTGTGGTCAAGGGTTTGAATTCCATCATGCCAAACCTCTTCAACATTTTGATTACATACTTAGCTTGACCAAAATAAACTTCATCAGGGCCAAATAGTAACGCAACGACCCAAGATCCTTCATGTAAAATTCTGTTGCTAGTTGCTTCTTACATTCTTCAATTCAATCTTCTACACCATTCAAGATAAGATCATCTACATAGAGAAGAATCATTACACGTTCATCTATTGTTCCATTCAAAAATGCAGTCTTGACATCCATTTGATGGATGTTCTATTCCATTGGTGCTGCGAGAGAGACTAATGAATGAATCATCGTATATCTTGTTGTTGGAGCAAATGTCTCCTTGTAGTCAATGCCTTCTAGTTGAGAGAAGCCCCTAGCTATAAATCTTACCTTATCTATACTTCCATCAGCCACATGTTTGATCTTATAGATCCATTTGGAAGTTACCAAAAATTTGTCTTCGAGCCTAGGTACAATCTCCTAGACTCCATTCTTCATTATAGATTGAAATTCTTCATTCATGGCATATTTCCATTCTTGATGATTAACATCCTCTTCAAAAGAAGATGGTTCTGCTTCTATTAGTTTTTTCATGTATGGAGCATACCCAAAATATCTCTTGGGTTTCTTTATTTCTCTAAATGAGCCTTTCACTACCCCATGACCTTCTGCATCAAGTATTGTAGAATTTAACCAATTAGGTCTTTTCCTTGTTTCAAGGATTACCATAGGTTGAATAGGTTCACTCGGACCTTCTTCTTCATGGTGTGATTCTTCTTCTCCCTTGTCAACTTCTTCCTCAAATACCGGAAGTTCTTCATCACGAGAGTCTACGAAAGGTTCCTTTGATTTCCTGAATGCTATGTTTTCATCAAATATGAAATCTCAGCTCACTTCTATGTGATGTCCTTCTTTTATGTAGTTCCTATAAGCTTTCGATGAGTTGTTATACCCAACAAACGTTCCCTTCATACCTCATGGATCCAACTTCTTTCTTCTGTCCTTTGGTATGTGGATATATATAGGATAACCAAAGATTCAGAGATGATCCACAAATGGATTCCTTCTAGTGGACACATCTTCTAGAGTTTTGTTGTCTAGGGACCTGTGGGGACTTCGATTTTGAATGTAAACAATTGTCTTCGGGGATTTGCCCAACAGAAACTTAGATATATCTTTATCGTGCAACATTTCTTTTACACTTTTCTTTAATGGATTTATTGTTCCGTTCTACAACTCCATTTTTCTCAGGATTATATGGGACTATGAGCGACCTCTTAATCCCAAACTCCTTATACAATGCTATAATCTCCTTGGATGTATATTCTGATCCATTATCAGATATTAGAATCTTGATTCTTCTTTCTGTAAGGTTCTCCACTTCAACTTTGAATTCTTGAAATTTTGTAAATACTTCGTCCTCGGTTTTCATTAAGTAAACCCAGGTTTTTCTTGAATTATCATCTATAAATGTGACATAATATAGATGACCTCCAAGAGATTTGGGAGACATAGGGCCACATACATCAAAGTGAAGTAGATCCAAGATTTCTTTTGACCGTCAAGCACTGCTTCCAAATGGTCTCCTGGTATTCTTACCCAATGCACATCCCTTACATACTCTGTCATAATCTTCTTTTAGTTCGCGTATTCCATCTACTATGGAACTTAGAGTTGGAAGGATTTGGAAATGTAGATGAGCAAATCTTCTATGCGAGAGTTCAAACAAACTAAATTCAATGTGAACTAGGGCTTGGGACAAAGGAGATATTAGTTTGTAAAGGCTTCCTTCTTGATTGCCAATGACTTTAACTTATTCTATACTTGAGTTTTTACTCCATACAACAACCTTTCGATCAATGAGAGTTGCTCTATCACACTTATCTTCTAAGATTGAAATGGAAAGTAAGTTCTTATGCAAAATTGGAACAAATAGAATCTTGTTGAGGTGGACGTTGCTTCCATTCTCCAACTTTATAGAGGTTGGTCCAATACCCTTTTCCACTAAATAAGTGGATTTTCCTTTCGATAAGGTCTTCAATTGTTTGGAATGGCTAGTCACATGTCTTAATGCACTCCTATCAATTACCCAAATGTCTTCATCTTGGAATGTGCCAGAGAGAGTCGAGAAGATACCTTCATCCTTTTCCTTGATTGATATTTTCTTTGAAGAAAGTAAGAGACCCCTCGCTTTCTTGATACCTTCCTTGAGATAGTTTTCTATCTTGGAACACTTCTTGATGAGTTTCTTCATTGTAGAGGAGATCTTCGTGATGCCCTTAGCTAACCTTAGCTCTGATACCATGTTGAGGATTCAACACGGAAATGAATATGTTAATTAACTTTAACTTGATAACTGTTTGTGTTACCTTTTTCTTCTTATTAGCTTTGTTCCTTATTATTGTAATGTGAGATACATAAAAAAACTACCAAAAACAATAAGAATAGTGACACAATATATACGCTGCAAGCCAGGGCCAAAACCCCCCTCTTGAGAGGAACACCCTTAAATCTCTTCTCTTCTTATAGATCCTTCAATTGACGAATACCAAGACCTTGTGACTTAGACTAATACGCTCCAAGATCAAGATTAGTCACCAACTCGGCCTCCTATTGCAAGATCTTCGACCTCCTATCGCAGATCCAAAATTTTGTGTGCCTGACAACTGCTACCACACTTGAGAACTTTGATCTTTCTCTTAGAGCCTCCTTCTTCCCTTTGCTTTCCGTTCCTTGTGACTTAGGGCTAGAGAGAAACCCTTAGTGACCTTCACTTGCCCTTTTCTCCTCTTTCTTCGAGTATTGAACTAGAGATAACCCTTCCGCATAAACCATAGCTTTGTCTAGCACGTGGGAGACAGAACTAGCCCAAACACTTTGAAAATTCATGTCTTGATTTTCCTTGCTTTTGAAGGAGGTGAAGAACCCTTTCCTACAAAAGGAAGAGGAAATTTCCCCTTTGATTAGTGGGATGTAATTATTTTCAACCCAGGTCCTTACTATTCTTGGGGATGGCCAAATCCCCATGAACTGACCCACCAATCCCCCTATGCCAACTACAAGGCCCTCAATCTAGCCTCGAGGGCGAAGACTTCCACCTTTGGAATCTCCAACTTTTTCACAAATTTTGTGGGATTTCACATCTATAATTTGGCTACATCTTCCACTTGGAGATTGAACACCTCAATGTTTGGGGTATGTGACCAAGGAGGAGACGTAGGCCCACAAGAGTTGTGTGACATATCTTTGCCCTGCAGGTCCAATCATTTGTTTTTGTTCGTGTCATTCGAATCCCTCGCTCACTCTGTCACAACTATGAAATGACATGATAGCTCACTATATTATTTAGCGTGAACTAACTTCATTATTTCACCACCCTCCTTGCACACTCGCCATTTCTATAATAATCAACTTCTCTTATATATTTCTAGCCCATGGAATTTAACCTTTATCATTCTCCTTATCACGTTACTTATAAAGCTTATGTTTTTTCCTTCCATTATCTTTATGCATTTTTTCTTTGCATTTCAACTCATCATTTATCTGTGTCCTTGATTCAACACTTCATTCTTTGAGAGCACTTTAATTTAAAATTGAATTCTATTGAGGCAAAAGTAATAGAGTAGGAGATAGTTTGGGCAATGTTAAATAAAAACTACGTACAATGATTAAATTAAAAAATATATATTACTAAAATGAAGATGTCAAAACGACTTCTTAGTTTCAAAAGTTTTTAAAATTGATCTTAGAAGGGAAGCATGGTTGAAATTGGATACATCTACACATAATTTATGATAATACTTAAAAAGCAATAAATGATAATTGTATTGACTATAGGTCATTGTCCTAAGTTATCAACATTGAGTTAAGTGATGTTGAATATTTAAATGGTCTTTAATATCATCAGTATTTGGGTTTATATTCTTATCCAAACCCTAGGATTTATGGCTTGGACAAATCATCGATAATCATGGATAATTTTCCTAAAAAGGTTTCATCAATATTTGGTATCACCATAATAATGGCCCAAAGTTTAAAGGAGAGAGTAACTACTATCTAATGTTTTAGTATACAACCTTACTACTCCATTTCTTTGACAATTGAGCATTCAACATTGAGTTCTTTTTTAGCTTAACGACCATGACTATGAAATATCTAACTTACCAAAATCAATGAGCACTTACCCCTAGCGTTGTCTACTGTAAGGGTCAGTGATAAAGAAGGAAATTTTAGATTCAATATACTTTTCCTTTGGAAAACTTGTGTATCATTAGGCTTTCTTATAATCAACATCCCCTATGTTCCATAAAGGGTTAAGAACATGGTTTTTATTTTTGAGCAATTTGGAGACCATGTGTTAATGTTTAACCTTCTCAACATTTCATTTTTAGTAGCTCAACGCATTATTAGAAGACAATTTATTTAGGGTTAAGAGTGAGTTAAAGAGCTATCATAAATGGTAAGAACCAATGCTCAATGCAAAACTAAAATCCGGGTCAGCTAATTAGGCACATTGTATTATTTAACAATAATGCTGCCCTTGTTTTAATATGGGTTATGACAGGGTGCCAAATTTTGCTCAATATCCAATCATCATTATTGTTAATGTTGGCAAGGTGTTTCTCCATTTCCATTTCCATTTCCAAGGTGTTTAGTAATGATACTTGTTCTTTCAAGGCAAACATGATATATGGAATTATTTGAGTATTACACAAGGGCAAATGTTTTGTACATCCATACGAGATGTCAACCCCATGCAAGCCACTCTAATAAACCATAATAGCTAACAAAACAACTAAAATATCGAAGTTATGGTTTATGCAATAGCTAATAAATCCACATCTCTTAATCAAGGGACGTTGTGGAAAAATGGGGTACAATTTCATTATTGAGTCCATTAAGTCCCCAAGCTTATGAAATGAAACCATGTACCATCACCTTTAATTACCATATGTTTTAACGTCACCCAGATCAACCCTGAAGCACATAGATGGGGTTTTAAAGTACAATCTCCCCCTCTCGTTCACATGCTTGAATTAAGCACAATCATCTTTATTGAATTCTCCATTGGGGTTTAGCAGTTGCAAGGTGGGCTAATGAAGTATTGCCATTATGTTGTAGTTCAAAATTAAGAGTGTGGTCTCTTTGCATCGCTTTTTTATTGGCGGTTTCTCCTTAGTTCTTTTGTGGTGCTCTTCCCTAATTTTGTAAGTTTTACTTGTATTCAACTCTCATCACTCAATGCTTTGATTTATGAACTCAAGTGATATTAATCTCTAGTTTGATCGGGCTTTTAATACATTGATATTTTTAGATTTGGTTCCATAAATCTTTAGACTTCTACTGCCCTCGTAGTGTTGTTTGGTTTCTCGAGTATGAGGTCTTTCCCATATGTTGGATCTAGGGATTTATTGCGATGGGATAGTACTAGTTTGAATTCAAATTTGCCATTTTCAACCACCTCTATTATGGGCGTACCATTGATAGATTACAAGGAAGTCTAGGATATTGAAAGACATGAAGAGTTTGTTCAATGCAATAAAATCTCTCTTTTCTCGGTGACCTCTATGGTTAATGAAAGTGAACATCAATGCACCTCTCAAAATGAAATAATTATGAATTCGGTTTCAATGAAACATAAAATAGATGTCTTGGAAGCATAATTAATATTTTAAGGAGTATGTACATTAACCTTAACACCACTCGGTTGCTTCAAATCATAGGATATCAACCAACCTTGTTCAAGTAGATTTCAAGGAAGGGGAGATAGTACATCAAATGTTAGAAGACAGAACATTGGACAATAAAGCTCTCTTCCTTCCAATGCAGGGTACGAAGAAGCTTAGAGACATCATGTATTATATTAATTTATATTATTTTTAAATAAATTAAAGTAATAGATGTCTTTTCAAAATAGTATACCTACAATAATAGTTGGGATGTAATAATTATGAACCTTGGAAAACTCTCTCATGCGGCTTATGAGAGTTGACGAATTTTTATTAAATATGAGCACAATAGTTCTTGCATGTTCATTGTTTAGATATCCCTTTTCGTAGATAGTCTCTTAAGTCCGAAAAGGTAGAAAAAAATACTCAAGAGAACATCTTACCCACATGTGACTAAGGTACTCTTATTTTTGTACATTAGTCTATCTCAGTCGAGAAAAGGGTTAAAACGTATACTTAGTAGACATCTTTTCATTTACTTTTACAAGTTCAAAAAGACAACTATTCGACAATATTTTCATATTTTTGGAGTCTAAAAAGAGCTAAAAGAGGACTCCACCTAGAGGAACGAGTGGTATAAAATGATAGCAACTGGTTCTAATCATGATGGAACTACTCAAAACATTTAAAGGTTAAGAGCCTGGCTAATAAGAGCACTCATCGCAGATGTTCCTCGGGCAAGGGTAAATCAACTAAGTGAAAGCGTATGATCAGCCAAAGAGATGGTGACAATGGAATGAGAAAAAACAAGGCTCATATGGCATAAACAAGCTGATATAAACGACAATCATGAGAGGTAAGATGAAAATGGTTTCAATTTTGCACAAGCTTGAAACATAGGAAACTCTCCTTGAAATTGGTTTCATTTTTACACAAGCTTGAAACATGTAGAAACTATGCTCGATATTGATTTGTATGCCCCTATAATAATGACTCAATTCGAGGTACATGCCTCCCAAGCTTCAATCCATTCAGACTACTGGTTACTATAGGTGTATGTAATAAAGGTTCATATACAAGATCAAGTGAAAGACTCAACTGGGAATTTACGAGATCTAAACAAAGACTCGAATTGGAAGGGGAGTTGCTTCATTTTTTAAAGAAGCGTAACCCATGAAAAGATCCATTCTCATGACACCTTATTTCATTTTTTAAGGACCTTGACACAATAAAAGTAACTGTGCTCCGAGAACCTTGATTCATTTTTTAAGGAGCTTGACACAAGACAAGCAACTCTGCTCTGAGAACCTTGATTCTTTTTTTAAGGATCTTGACACAAGATAAAAGAACTTTGCTCTGGGAACCTTGATCAGTCCATAAGAGGCCATGGATTCCAAGTGGTTCTAATCAGATGGGAGAACAATGCTCTGGAAGGGATTCATGTCAAGGGATCTAATGGAAAGATCAGGCTCTAATGCTCCGAGTACATGATGCAAGATATCATTAACTAGATCATCAGTAGACACAGGCATGGAACAAGTGGCCACATAATTAAGCTATGGTGGTGGTGATACCACTTGCATACAAGGAAAATTTAGGGGGAGATGGTTGATCGAGAGTCAAATTAGGACCAACGAACAAAAGTTGATTTATAGCCACAATTATTACTTCATGCGAGAAACATATGACACAAAAGAGAGAAGAGATAAGAGCTCCCATGACATAAACATAGTCACGGACAAGGATTAAATTAAAATCCAAAGGGCCTTGTACTACCATCATGTCAAGATAGATGACTTTCCCTCCAAAAGTAATAGGAAACTTAGGAAGGATCCCTAACAGTTGACTAGTTCCTCTGTTAAAAGCTAACAAGTTTTGGGTAACAGGCACAAACTGCGGAGAACCTAAAGCTTGCCAAGTAGTTGAAGAAAGAATACTAACATATTCACATTCATCTATGAGTGTGCTAGGTGCGGGTATATTATAAATTTGTACTGTGATATGAAAGGGCACATAAGAAAGAAGACGATATCGTGATAGTCGACTACAATCAAAGAAAGTGACTAAACTACTTGGAGAGGGTGCCATCAGAATGGGATAACTACCCAATTGTGTTACAGGAATGGGAGGATCAGCCCCATGTATTGTCAGAATGGGAGGATTGGCCCTTGTACCATGGGAACAGGAGGATTTCCCCCTAATTCTTTGGAATCTGAAGAAACCGGAAGAACTTTAGGGGTACAAACTTCACTCTTTACATTATAGACACAATCAAATGAAAGCGGAACCGGGTCAACCATTTTTTGACCAATGGTTGGTGAGAAATAGACTCATGGGATTCACTTTTAGAGAGAGTGGGATTGACTAGAGATGAGTTCTGATGAATCACTTTATCAAGTAGTGGAAGGTCAAGGGAAACCTTCTGATAACTAGGCCGAAGACGAGGTTGAGAAGCAGTAATGTTATCCAACACTTTAAAGGCTTCATCCATACAAGGAAAAAGGTGAATAGGATGATTCCCTTCACATAACCAACAGGTAAATTTGACTTTTCCCTTTTTCCCATAGGCTTTATTGTCACCAGGTGAAGGTTTATCACCATCATGATCTACAGAGGCTAATGACAAAGGTTGATGTGAACCTTTGGACCAATCTTATAATACCTTGGGAATGTTGGGACAATATTGAAGAAGGTATTCAACCTTTTAAAGCTTGCAAGGGAATTTCACTTTATGAGGTCAATTGGAAGGTTTCTCAACATAAAATGCATCAGTAGCATCAACTACTTGGTTTCCCCTTTGCTTATTTTTCTTCTTCTTATCCATCTGGTTACTAACTTGCACATTTTCACGAGACGATGAAGAATAAGAGGAAGAAGACCAAACATGCGAGGAAGGCAAAGGGTCAATTTTAAAATTAACTGGAGTTTGATATGGTTGAGGTGGAGGAGAGCCTAGTTGAGGAGAAGTTTGGATATTCGAAACCATAGGGGTCGAAAATAACCAAACCAACAAACCAATGGTGAATTCAGGAAGGGATATGTTTCCATATAGGGAGCACCAACATTTCCAAAAGAAGGAAAAGGACTAGGATTCCCAACAGAGGGGTTTCCTTGGTTGGTAGATGCAAGAACTATTGCCATTAATCTCAACCTAAGATCTACTAAGGAATATTTCCACAGGAAGGATATTATTTGGTGGTCAATTAATTTTAGAAATGAACAACAAATAAATAAAAAAGGGTTAACTAGGCATAAAGGTTTTCCAAGAAACCATGAACTGCTACACTTTTTCGAACAAAGGACTTAACATATGACAACCAATCGCCCCTAATGTTGTGTTCGGTGTATCATGGTATACAAGGTGGCAGACTCAGTTACCTATGGATGGATAGAAACCTATGTGGGACTCCCAAAATATTCACGACAGTACGCAGGAGCATAGTTTGTGGTAGTTTCGTCTTATGCATAACCGTTCGATGAGAGCGTTCCCATATACTTACTATGCGTGGAGCACCTCTGGTATACCCGAAAGTACTCGAGAACAGTCATATACACTTCCGTACATGGAACGAGATTTTACCCCCGGGATACAACGGTGGAAAATAACAACAATTCCTACGTTTAATGACGTCGAAACACGTCTATAGCCTAGACCTCTAAATTTTTGCATTAAGTTCCAAATGCTCCTTAAGTTAATTGAGGTAAATTTTAAGTTTATCTTCAATCAAGTTTCAGTTTTAAGGCTCAAAATGATGTCACTTGAACACCTATGATGCAACTATCATGAGAAAAGGATATTTTGAGTTTCGATGAAAGCTAATATAGTATGGGAAGAGATTCAAACAATGATGCAACAACGAAGAATGCAGAAAACAAAGCTTTCCTAACTAGATCTTTCACTTTCATTTTCTAAATGAAACCACCAAAAGCAAAATGATTTCAATTTTTCTTTTGATGAATGAGAATGCACTCAATGCACTTTTAGTTTTCAATCACTAAACAATGTAATCTATGTCCAATGATAAATCTCAAAAAATGACTTTTCAATACAATGTGATCTAATGCATTTTACGAAAAGTAAATTATGAGATGAAAACTAAATGAATGCAAAATCAATTTCTTTATTAATGAAAAATAACTACAACTGCTAAATCAACAGAAAATAGTTATTTTCCCACTCATGCAAGCAATAAACAAATATTTTAATTGACTCAAAGAATCAAATACTTAACCAAAATTTACTTTCACCACTTCAAACAATGGGAGGTACTTTTGCACACCACAAAGGAACTAACACAAATCAAATAAAATTCAATGCTCACAGAGCAGGAGGATGACCTCAGAGATTAGGACACACCAGGATTTTTAGTAGAAACCCTAAAAATTCCCAATTTTAAGGATCAACACTGCTTTACATAGCGAAATCTGCGTTGACAAGTTCATCAATGCTACTTAGCATAGAAAAATCTATGTTGGTAACACTACTTTACACAAGAAAATTCATGATGGACGAGAAACTAGACCAGCGCTAACAGACAGTGCAAGACAAGGTTTCCAGCGCAGGCAGACAATGGAGGACAAGGTTTCCAATCCGATTGTACTGGGAAAAATCAGCGTTGTCAACACGACTGTGTTTGAGAAAAAGGGTGTTGGGTGAGAAAAGTTTAGGAGAAACAAACAAAGTTTGAACAAAACCCTAGACTAGATACCCTAAAACACAGAATAATTAGAGTGCAGATTGAAACATAATCAAAATCAAGGATCATTCAATGGTTCAACAAACTAAACAATAAATCTAAATGTAAACGGAGGGATGGTTGGGCTATAGGATCCCTGGTAGAGTCACCAATTTTTTATCTAGGCAATCCCTTCTACCGATAGAAGTGATCCCTCTAGTCCAATGAGTGGATCTAGTAACAACCGAAACAAATAAATGAAAAAATATCCTAGTTTAAATTAGAATTATGTGAGAGAGGAAATATGGCCTACCTCACTCCTATGTGGTCAATTTTCGATTTCGATCCCGATCTCCTCACTTCCAAGCTCGATCCTCACTATTTTGTTGCGAATGAATACCTGTAAGAGAGATCAAACAAAGACAACAAAAGAAAAACATGACATATGCATTCTTGATCCAAGTGGATGTTGGTGGCCACCCACCTATCCCACTTGGATCCCCACAACTATCTCTTTCAGTTTTTCAGTTTCCTTAATTGTAGCACAATTTACTATATTTGGTAGTTTTTTGGGTCCTCGACTTCCGGAGTTGTTTTGAGGCCCTAAACGACACTTTTTTCGGAAAATCGGGAGCAAAATGGGTCATATACTAATGTTTCTCATCCCAAAGTTGTAGTCCTCGTATAGATTTTTCTAACGAGCTATTCTATGTGTCAAATGGAGATCGTATTCGAAAGTTATGACCTCGAGAAGTTGATATACCAATTTAGCCAAACGGGGCCCACAGCTTGGCGTTTCATCTCCTAGGGTTAGGTTTTTGGGTGTTTAGGGTTTTTTGTTGTTTCTCAACAATAAATAGGCCTTCAAGCCTCATTTTAACACAATTCATAGGCATGAAGCCACCACATCTCTTCTCAGAGATAAGCTACCATCGCCCTAGCTAGTTTATTTCCATTTCTGTTTGTAAGCATATTTCAGTATTTACAGGAATGAAATGAAGTATTATTTTTGCTGCATCTCTATATGCATGGTTATATCTGTAATTTGTTGCATTCATGTTTAAATTCAGATCAATTCTAATGTAAAACATATGACATATGAAGGAGTATCATACTAAGCAAGTAGTCATTTACACACTTACGAAAAGTAAACATGCATCTTATTAATAATAAACACAAGATGGAAGCATACAACTACTACCTTGATGTTGGAGGCCTCCTTAAAGATGGGTTTCCAAGTCCAAGCCAAGACTTCTCAAGATCTCCTTTCTCCTTCACAAATTAGCAGCAATTAGGCACAATTTGGCAATATCATGACCAATATATTCTAACTAACCATTTGAGGGTGTAAGGGAATAAATTTATAGGGAAGGAGAGGGAAATAGGGATCCACAAAAGGGGGAAGAAGGTCCACATCTTAAGGGGAAGACCCCTAAAGGTAGGATTAAGGACTAAAAATGGGACAACTCGACCATATCCTTATTCAACAATAACCAACTTGTCGTTCTCGAGGCTTCTAGTAAGAGAAGCTTCTACTCCATTTTTGGAGAAACTGCCTCAAGAGGATCAATGCGGATTTTCCTATCTAAAGTTGCACTGCCAGCTCTAGTCACTAGTTAGACCAAAGAGTACTAGCATAGTTTCGCGTGCTAAAATTAGCGTTGGGCTTGCAAATAGGGTTTTTTGACAAACTCGTCTAGAATTACTTGGTATAGCTAGAATTATCACATGGGGAGGCATTGATCTCCTGTGATAATATCCACTCATGTCCAAGGCATTTCTTCTTCTTTTCTTCGGGGATGCTTTGATCAATGTTTTTCATGGTGAATTCATTGACAATTTTTGTTTCTCTAAGGCATTTTGGGCAAAGTTTGATAGCTGAGAGTATGAGACAGGATGTGCGACAAATAGTTGTATAATAGGACCTAAGCAAATTCAGTCTCTAGTTGTTCATCAAGGCGAAAGATAACTCCTCCCACCCTTTCCACATCTAGATGTTTTATAAACTTTTAAACAAAATAGAATAGAAAATGTATATTTGGAAAGCGATCAAAACTTAGAATAATAAGACTACTCTAAATATTTTAACCATAAGATTTTTTTTTTAATTACTTTATATATATATACAGTCTTTTTACCATATATGTATGTACATATTTGACATTTTAATAAAATAGTGTGGGTCACAAATAAAATATTTCAATGCCCATTTTACATAAAGTATTTTAATGTCACATATGTATATATGGTACATGGTTAAAAAACAAAATCTAAGTATATATTACACAAAGCAATTAATTTTTTTTTTTTTTTATGATTAAAATATTTCAAATAGTTTTATTATTCTACATTTTATCCCTTTTTCATATATATATTTTCCATTTTATTTTATCTAGAATTTTATCAAACATTTGGTATAATTTCAAGGTGTAATCTACAAAATTCAAGTGCCAATGGGGATTTTGAAGGAATTGAATCTATTTATATAATTAAAAATTTAATTGAAGATTTTAGTATATTTACATTCAAAGTTGCAATTTAAATAATGAAAACACAAATTTATCATTACATATTCTTCCTTTATTAAAATTTAAAAATAAAATTAAAATCATTAAATTTATATAAACATGAATCGATGCTCACAACATTTATCTTTAATTTAAACAAGATGATTAATGTCTTAACTAATGGACTTTGAATTTGCATTCAATATCAAAATTTTAATTAATAAAATTAATAAAGTACTATAACTGAATACTCAATGTTTCTAACAGATGTTATATATTGCATTATACATGTCTATATGTTGTACTAGATGTCTATAAGACTATCAAGCAAAGCATCATGGTTCATAATCTTATAACAAGAATCATAGGTTTATGAGTCACTGTGGAAATATTTACATTGTATTTATATGCTATATTTGCAAGAAGCGAAAGAAATAAAGGGGTCATCCTACTTTACTCACCATCTCGGATATTTGATACACAACGTATAACATTTTTCTAAACCATCATATTTAAAAAAAAAAAACCATGAATTATTATCCCTTCCACTGGTAGGTATTATGCATTTGGTACCATGAATCAATCCACCAATGACCAAAAATCAAATCGCAATACATAAAGTTAACCTTATAGAATGAAAATAATTTATCTTTTTAATTTTTCTAATTTTATTTATTTCTACTCTCATTGGTTTAGTTGCATTGGCTCTTATTTTGTAATCATAGGTGACATACATCCATACCATCACCTCACAGCGAGTTCTCAACCAATTAAGTTACTGTTGCCCCATGCCTTTAAAGTCCAAATTTTGGTGATGATCAATTGATCAATACCCACAATGATGAATGAATGATAAAGCCCAACTTTCAGACCTTGTCCCTTCTCCTCGTCTCCATTATGATTCTTCTCGTTGCCATTATGGGCTTCGCCATTAAGGTTTTGCTTGTTTTTTGTTACAACTCCATTATGATTATGCTCGTTGCCATTATGGTCTCCACCATTAAAGTTTTGCTTGTTGTTGGTTACAACTAAATTATGATTCTGCGTGTTTCCATTATGGTCTCTTCCATTAAGGTTTTGTTGATTGTTGGTTACAAAGTATTGTTTTGAACATCTCATAGAGTAGAGTTTAAGAAGGTACATTGTGCTTGATTATGAATAGTGAGAAACTAGCATTTGAATCTTAAAATGTTTGACAGGTCAGCTAATATATACAAACTGAGAATGCAATAGGAAATATCAACACCATAATTGCTAATGCCTTTGTAAACTCTCCTAAATATTTTGATTGCATGAATTTTGGTTATGATTTCCGAATTGAATTCCCAATGGTCTCTTTCTTATTTTCTGGGATACTTAGTGGAATTTTAGTCTTGTCCTTTCAACTTCTAATCATATTTAAATTTTATATAAATTTGGAAATCTAAATTTCATATAATATTTTGGAAATATAAAATTTCTAAAGTGAGTTTTGTTTCTTAAATTTTTAGTTATTTTTTTTGCTTAAAAATAAATTACTTCTTATTTTTTTTATCATATTTAAACTTATATAATGCAAAATTTAAAATTAATTATCATCCCTGCCGCTAGGAGGTATATGTAAGTGCATTGAACTTGATTTAATCCACCATTGACCAAAAATAAAATTACAATGCATAAGGTTAATTCTTTTAGCCTTATGCAAAGGGACAAATATTTTAGTCAAAAATATTATTGGTAAAGTAATACATTTCCATAAATTTTATGTATATATATGTGTGTGCCTACATGTAATGCTTATGAAAATGTAGTGCTTTGATATGTATTGGATCATTATATTGTTTTTCATCCATATTGATGCATTCATAGTGGAAAATTTGGAGGAATCAACTCATGGAACCATTTTTACTGGTGGGACTCAGTTTGGCAAAACGGGGTCTAAAGCCTTCCAGAGTGTTTTGAGGCATCAAGCAAAGTTTTTTGGAGGTAAAACCTTGTCACTTTGGTGTAGCACCATTCCATGTTATTCTACACACAAAGATATTTCCAATGGCACAAGAAGCACGCCAATCTTATGCAAAAGTTATGGCACTCAGAAGTTGACCTTTTTGTTCTCACACCTATAGTTTGGAAGGATGTCGTGTCAACCCCCATTATTTATGGAAAAATGGATAGCCACCTATTTTTGATGTAAAAGTCTTTATAAGATTTTATATTTTAACTCTAGTTAAGAGTTGATGTAGTCAAAATTAACCACTAGTAGGCTATCAGGGTGTGTTATAACCGAGCCACTAAGAGGAATAGACATTCCATACTTTTGAGAGAACCTTGTTCCATAGCTAAGCAAAGATAGCCAAGAGAGATAAGAGTTAGAGAACACAATGAACATTTGTGCAATATAGCATCCCCCAAGCCACAAGAATTACTTCTTTGTACGTGCAGCCATATTTCCAAACAGAGAAGGAGAGCGAAGCAGCCTCACCTTCCAACTAGTTTTCCCTCGAAATGGCTTCCTAGAGAGTATACCTTGTGTATTATGTGTGTGAGTGAGCTTATTTTGTTGTTCTCTACCTTTTTTCATAATTTCCATTCACATGCATGCACTAATTACAATTAATTTTGCATATCTTAAAGTTCAATAAAATTGTAATAGTGTAGAAATTTTGCGTTTCAATAGTTTATTATTAGATATGATGTGATGAACTGTCCAGTACAATATCCATGAAAGTTTATGGATTATTTGGTATGAGAGCCTCAACCTAGGTTTGATTTCCCTTAGCTGTGTTTGAAGGGGGCTATTGGAGCAATCATTGCACCTCTACGAAATCCATAATTTCCACCCTGGAGATCCTAGTTACCAGTTTGGAAAGTTTACCAACACCTATGGGTTTTGGTGTAAGGGGAAACCTCTTCATGTTATCAGAGACAAATTTATTTGGGTATTTATGGATATTTATTGTGGATCTAGGTCGGTGGGGTCGAAAATCGTAAAACCCTAATCATTGTTGTTTAATTTGTAAATAAACCTCATGATCCTAAAGAGGTCAGGTCTTTGCAGCTCGAACAACAAGTCGCGGATATAAACACCAATGTAAAATTCCTCATGGAAGCCCTACAAAATAAGTTGGGGATATTTGTCACGATATCGGGATGACACAAAAAACTAGACGAAGAAAGAACTTGGAAAATATTAACCCAGTTCGAGTGCCATGAATTAATCCATTTTTAAAATGGAAGAAAAAGTCAATATCAATTTGTACCATAGTGATATCGACACTCTAAAGATGAAACACTACTTGTAGCAATTGGAAGTTTATTTTAATGTCTATTAGATCAAGGAAGGGCAAAAGATCTCATTCACGTGGCTGAAAGTAGGGGGGCATGCACTGACTTAGTGGGAGAGCCACATGGAAAATATGAGGTTGGAGGGAGAACCTCCAGTGACTAAGTGGGAGGATTTAAAAAACCTAATTAAGTCATAGTTTTATCCCATTGGGTACGTGGACGACTAGTGGATCCAGTCGCATTACTTTTGAAAAAAGTCGGGCCAAAGTGTGTAGGACTACACCACAAAATTCAAAAAGATGGCTATAATGTTGGGTATCTCTCCCAAGAACCCATATGTACTCCTCAAGTATTTGGGGGGTATGCACCACCATCTGCGTGAGCAAGTGATGTTGTTCAAGCCTAAATTAGTGGACAAGGCTTGTGTACAAGCATTATACCCGGAGAACATAGGCCTAAAAAGAGTACAAAGTGGATCGAAGAAGAAGGAGCAATAGGAAGCTTCTAAGGAGGGGAAGAAGAAGAAAAAAGTGGAAAATATAAAAAGACAACAACCACAACACACCAGTGCAAAGATCCCAGAAACCACTGAAGTAGTGAAGAAGTGTCGGAAGTTGTATCCAAAGCTAAACCCCTCCATCCTCAGTACCAAAATTTCCAAGTACATTACGACATTTGGTTGTTCTCCTCACACCAGATTATCTTTTTTCCAATTGAGTTTTGACTACTTCCACTTATCAAGCATCACTTATGCTTTGCCCAAGGGAAGTTTTAAGTTTCCTCATCTATCTTTTGACCTCATCTATCATGATGTGCATATTTAATCCTTTAAAATTTAATATCCATTGCCTCCTCAATTGATTTTCAAAGGGGCCTCTTCCCTGGGTGACCATGGCTTCATTCTTGCTGATCTCATCTTGTGGATTTTAGGAATGTAGTGGTATCTTAGTTCTCATTCTCCATTCGCATGATGAACCTCAAACAAAATAGAGAGACTCATCATCATGTTTTTTGGACCTATTGATATTCAAAATCAACACATTATCACATTAGGGTGGGTCTTACTTCATGATGGTTGCAATTTCAAATTTTAGTGGTTGACCTTTGAGCTTGATAGTCCTTTCACGACCATGAAGCATGACCACCTATGCCCATGTCATGTTCTAGGGACATGTATTTATAAACAAAATATTTTGTTTTCATCAACAACCCTAAGGAAAATGCATATTTCTACTTCATAGTGCACCAAATATCGTTCCTTTAGGCATCTCAAACAAATCCTCCAACATTTTATCCCTAATTACAATATTTTTTGAGCATGATCATGAGCATGTGACATTCCTCCCATGGTTTTATATTGTATGTAACTATTCTAGGAATGTGTGTTTTGCAGGTGGTTCCTTCTCCTTCCTCTACAAGATGACCTTCTCTCCTTGGTTTCTTTCGCTCTCTCTACCACAATATTACTCAAGCAATTCTAAGTCAAGAATTTTACAAAAGTGGGTTTCGATCCATCCATGCAAACTCATAGTGAGGATTTTTCATGATTTGCATGATTTTTCCTATGATACTCACATGGAATTGTATGACACAAAATCCCACCAAATTTTAGCATAATAAATGCCCCCATTCCATCAAATTCAAGGTGAAGCTTAAACTAAGCAAGTTTAGATCTCAAGAACACTAATAGATTGTCCTTTGGTACCCTAAACATCCTTTTATATGTGGGAATTATCATTGGGATTGATATACATTCAGAATTGGAGCTAGTTTTTATGAAGCTGCAAAAGAATCTATAAGTCAAGGCTATGGGTCAACATTTGGTAAGAGAAGAATAGTAGTGATATAATGCTTAAATTCTACTAAGAGTTCTTCTAAGTCTCAAGCAATGCATGCATTTGCATGCCACTTAGTAAGCTTTTCAAAATTAAATAAGCCTATGGATTTCATCTAAAGGCCACCAAAGCCTTTGTTATTTAATAATTAAATGAAGATTTTCCTTCCTATTTTGTTTTTATGTGGTTTTGTATACTTTCATGTTGATTCATTCATTTTCAATTGTGCAAGTCACATTTGGTTTTTACTAATTCTAGCCATCTCTATCATATTTTGCTAATGCAACTACTTCTACAACAAGTGGTATTTTTCTCAACCACCAAATAATTGTCATAAGAAAAACATATTGAGAAGGTGCTCGATAGGTTCAATATGAAAGAAGTTAAGCCAATGGATACAACTCTTACATCGCACTTCAAATTGAATGCTAATTTGTGACCTTGTCATGACAAGGAGAAGGAATAAATGAGCAAGTTTCTTATGCTTTAGTAGCCAACAACTTGATTTATGTCATGGTATGTATTCCACGAGATATTTCACATTTAATGGGAGTAGCGAAAATGTTCATTGCCATCCGAGAAAAAAAAATGGCAAGCGGTAAAGTGGATTTTGAGATATCTTAAGGGTACTCGTCAGTATTATTTATGTTTCGATAATAATGATGATGTGATTGAAGGTCATATAGATAAAAATATGGTTGGAATTATGGACACTAGAAAGTCCACCATTGGTTTTTTATATGCTTTTGCAGGTGTAACAATGTCTTAGGTGTCTAGAATGCAAAAAGCATTGGTCCTCTCTGCAATAGAATCATAATGCATTGCTTCAATGGAAACTTGAAAGTACATGTTGTGGATGTAATGATTCCTAGTAGAGGTGAGAATAAGACAAGATAAATATGTTTTACATTGTGACAATCAAAATATGATCTATTTAGGAAGAAATCCATCATAACATCCTAAGACGAAGCATATTGATGTCAGATATCATTGGATTTTTCAAGTGTTAGATGATCGTTTGCTACAGTTGGAGAAAATTGTCTTAAGCATTATGTTCACAAAAATTTTGCGAAGGGATAAACAAACATGATGAGAGATGTTTTAGGATTGGATTAGTAGCATGGAGATAGAAACAATAGTCACTCAATTTTTTATTTGCTCTCAAGTAAGATATTTTTATATGAGATACTAAATCAAATCAAATAAATAAGTATAGAGTATTATAAGGAAGTGATGTTTTCACCTATAAAAAAATGGAAAATTGGACATGATTTTGATGAAATCATGTAGAATTTTTTCGGAATCCAAGTTACAATTGTCAAGCTTTAGAATTTTGGGGTCCCTAGGGGTTCATGATGGTGTTGAATCCATTTCTAGCATTAAAAAAAAAAAAAAACAATTGAAACACTTCTGCAGTTGGATTTCTTGAAAAAAGAATCGTCGGATTTTGACAAGAAATTTGTTGTCCATGCAAAATTGTTGCCTCATTAGACAATGGCAATAAGTATAATATTTTGTTGACTTCTTCATGCTTATGGAATGTTACAAAGGAGTGAAATGGTTCGTGTTTTTGGAATTTGGTATTGCATGAAATAAACCTTCGGGCACATGGTATTACATGAAATAAACCCTATATATAAGGTATTAGTCCTCATTTATAATGGGTAAGAAATGAGTGGCTGATATAATTCATGCATAGTTGAGCTTAAGATTGTGTATTTAAATTTGCTAAATTAAGCTTATAAATACGTAGGAGTCCTCATTTATAATGGTTGAAGAGTGGGTGAGGAGATTAATGAAAATTAACATTCAACTTAAGTATATAATTTTACTAATAATTTAAAGTTAATAATCCTTTCCATATACTTTTTTCCATTACTAGATTTCCCATGTAAATTTTGATATGTCATTGTTTTTCATTGAAGTTTATTTTGTTCACTTATATTTTTAAACAAAAATTATCACAAATATATTTGTTCACTCTCAAATTCTTTAAAAACTATAAAAATATATTTTTTGGCCCTTAAATTTTATTAGTGCCTACCTCCGTAGGGAGTATAGTACTCACCTCGCAATCAAGGTTTGTTGGCTTTCGAATATTTTGGCTGATTTTTTGCAATTTTAATCAAAATTTCGAGAAAACATTGAATATTCCTATTTTTATACAAATTCAAAATAATTTTCGAATTTCAGGAAATCTTGTGTCTAAGTTTACATTAGCTGACAAGCCTTGATGTGACATAATTCCCCTAGTGGAGGGATTTTTGTTTTTGATATTTGTCAGTACCTCACAAATCATTTCAAAAAAAAAAATACTAATTTTGTAAGTGGCCAATATGTCGATGAGTTCTCTGACACTGACACTGTTATTCTTGAAACCGCTATTTCTCTACCCAATGATGCCAAAACTAACAAGGTTCTTGGTCCCTTACGTAGACAAGGGAGTGGGGTGGGGTTGGGGGTGACTAAACAAATGTCCATAACATTGATACATTGTGCAGAGTGCGAAGGAAGAAAGGCGTGGGGGGATGAAAAAAGCTCCATAATTTTGATACATTATGCGAAGTGTGGAGGAAGGTTTCTTCCTCCACATCTCTTCACTCCGCACAATGTGTCAACGTTTCCTATCAGTAGTGATAATTATTTTCAGTCAATATTGAATCATGAAAATGGCTTCTTACTAAATTTCTATATTAAGAAATTAGGTGTCTTCATTACGATTGTGCTTGACATTTATATTTATTCATTACAACTTTTCCAGTGGACATGATCAGTCTTGTGGATGTAAACATTTTCAATGCACTTAAATATAAGGATTCTCACTAAAGGGGATCCCTCATAGCAAAGTGGTGGTCTCCTTTTTTGTTCGAGACATTACCAAAATCGAATTTAGATATGTGGATTTCGGGTGGGGAAGAGTAGCCTATGAAGGTCCTACAAGAGGCGACATAGGAGTAGTGCGAGGATTGGTGAGTTTCTTAATCTCGCATTGTCATAAAAGAGGCATGGAGGGAATAGTGGTTCCCATTTGTTTATGATTTGTTTCCATGTGATCAACACCACTCCTCCTTTGCACGGTCTATATTTGAAAATTTTATGGCCGATATAATTTCTTCAACGTAACAATTCAAAGTGATAAGAAACAAAATATGGGTTTTATGTGTTCGCCTCGACCTATACAAAATTTCTCACATCAACTTTGCTTAGATGGGTTTGGCATTGAATTGTTTCTGTAAGACTTCGTTATTCATGTATTTTAGATCGGGGTTTTGTGTAAATGAGTTGTTATTTAGGAATTGACATGTTGGTATCTCCATCAATCATTATTCTTATAAACATTGCAATGAAACATCAAACAAAGTGGCAATGTTCCACAATTTATTATTATGGAAAGCCATTTACAACATAACTTCGATTTTGTGTCAAAGAGTGATGGTTTCCAATTTTCTATCACAATAAACAACTGACACTATTTTACATGAGTCTCATATGGAAATATATATATATATATATATGTCAAGAACAATGTTCTATATTCTATGTCCTATGTATCATATTCCGTAATCTGCTTTGCATGTATTTTTACACACAAATGAAGATTCATATATATAAATAGGGATAGAATAGAATGGTTGATTAGAAATGGAATTAGGAGCTTAACTTGAATTGGTGGTCAAGGTTGTTGAAGAATCTGGTGCATGCATAGTTAAATTGATTATTCGTTACATGATAACAATTTGTGAAGCGTTTATACAATTATTCTTAGTTTGATGTTCCATTCATTATTAGTGTGTGTGTGTATTTACTTCATCAAATTTCTATCAAAAAAAAAGAGGCAAGAACACAAATATTTGGCTTTCTGCCAAGGCCAAAATCTTTCCCTCTTGGAGAGGAAAACCCATGCAAAATTCTTCTTAAAGATTCCATTGATGAATACCAAGACCATGACCCTTGACACAATCTGCCTCTCCAAGACCAAGATCATTAATCCCTTCCTCTGTTCACTGTCAAGGGCATCCTCATTACTGCTGCTACAACTCCACTAGGATCATCCTTGCTGCTCCTTTACTAAGATCATCATTGTACTCTTGCTAAGATCATTATCACATTGATTGTGATCATCTCAAGAGTGTATTTTGAGACTTGTCACCTTCTCTTATTATAATCCAGGTGGATGTTGGTGGTCACCCACCTATCCCACTTGGACCCCCACACTTGTCTCTTTCAATTTTCCTGTTTCCTTAATTGTAGCACACTTTACTATTTTTAGCACTATTTCGGGTCCTGAACTTCCAAAGCCATTTTGAGGCCGTAAATGACATTTTTTGGGGAAAAATGGGAGAAAAATAGGTCCATAGACTGATGTTTCTCTTCCCAAAGTTTTAGTCCTCAGATAAATCTTCCTAACGAGGTATTGTGTGTGTCAAATGGAGATCATGTGCCAAAGTTACAACCCTGGGAAGTTGATGTACCAATTTACCCAAATGGGGCCCACAGTTTGGCGTTTCATCTCCTAGGGTTAGGTTTTTGGATGTTTAGGGTTTTCCATTGTTTCTCAACAATAAAGAGGCCTTTGAGCCTCATTGTAACACAGTTCAGAGGCATGTAGTTGCCACATCTCTTCTGAGGGATGAGCTACCATCGCCCTAGCTGGTTTATTTCCATTTCTGTTTGTAAGCATATTTCAGTATTTTACATTAACGAAATGAAGTATTAATTCTATTGCATCTCTATATTTATGGTTATATCTATAATTTTTTGCGTTCCTATTTAAATCTAGATCAATGGTATCAGTGCATTCTGCTATCTCTGTTTTTCTTTACATGTCGCGAACGAGGTCGAGATATAAGGAGTTAGGGCTTGCACTGGTCAAACCTTTTCAAGACTAGACTCACAAATCCCGACAACCTCCCATGGTGGATGAAAAGAAAGATGAGGGGGTAGGAGATCCTATCAAAATCTTGGTCGAAGAAGCCCTCGAGCGTCAAAGGAACACAATGATGGAAAACGTTTCCCAAATCCTTCAGTAGCTACCTAGGGCGACACAACTACTTCTAGCATCTACTTTAGAAACGCCACACCCTTTAAGGTACAAGTTAACTTTGAAAGCCCCATATTCGATGGTAAGATAGACACAGATGTCGTAGATAAATGGTTAAATATGCTAGAAGGTTATTTTTCTGTTCATGATTTTTCCACTCGAGAAAAGATTACTTTTTCTCTTCTCAAAGTATCCCCCCACATCAAGGACTGGTGGGAAACCTACTACGAGCAGAAGGATGAAAATACGAATTCACTGTTTTCAGTCGCGCCCACTTGGAATTCATTCTGGGATGCCATCAACGAGCAATACTACCATGTCAAAAGTTATGAGGATAAATACATAAAGTGGACCACACTACGACAAGGAAGGGACCAAGACGTGTCAGAGTTCACCTCCTCATAAATATCTTGTATAAGTTATTTTTAGTTAATTAAGAAGAGTATTTAAACCCTTCTCATGCATTTAGAGAAGGGTCCATAATTTTATTAAGAACATTTACAAAGAATTCTCTATCGTAAATTTGTAGATGCCTTGATGGAATCATGGAAAATGGTCTTTTCAATCAAATATCTTTTTGTTGATCACTGTTGATGCACTATTGTATTATTTGAGATACTCATTGGTAGAAGATTTATTGTGGCCTATTGTCACTTGTCAAATAAGCAGAATAGTACACATATGGTACTACTATCATGTTTGCTAAATCTTTGTTCTAGTATTAGTGATAAGTTTATCTTTCATGAATTATGTATGAAATTTTTCATCTCTATTTGAAGTATCAGTTGCACTATTGTACGATATTAGAATAGAGAATTGTCTGTTTTATATGTGATCATTACAATATGCGATATGCTTTTCACAATTATTTTGATTAACTATTTTTTTGAAAGGAATTATCTTACAATATATTAAATCTATATAATCTACAATTGATCTATATCATCATAGATTACATAGAAATCTTTTTATATCGCATAAAACCAACAATACCCCGGGTTAGATTAAAATAGATTTAATTTAAAGTTTTGCATCTTAGAATAAAGTTGTGTTAATTTCTAGTTATTCTTTTGTAAATCATTAGAAAAAAATCCCATAAATCATATAAACCGAAAACACTGGAAACTGGCCCCATCATACCGAGTGAGAGCCACTATCTCAAATGGAAAAGGAGCTGATTTAAGCTCTAGACTGGTGTGGAGCACTTTGAAGGTATGCTCTTGACAAGCAATCTAGTGGTTTTTCAATAATAATTCTAACCTTTTCTGCATTATGAATTCAAAGAAGATAAAGGAATTTGATAAAATGTGCGAAAATAGACAAAGGAAGCTCAAGTGCTAATAATTGACGTTTTCTATGCAGGAAGACGTGGAAACAAAGGATTGTCGATCAAAAGCAAGAAGCAAAGGGAAAATAACTTCTGTCCCTCCAGCGGGGAACCAGATGCGAACAAGATCAAGCAAAATTAGAGCCGAATAGCCCAGGGAAAGAATGCAGGATACCGAGTCGGAGAACGCAAGAAGAAAAAGAGAAGAATTGAACGATTAGCGAATCCCTCAAGATCTTTGATCCTGAGGGATCGCTTCTTTAACTTATCTTTTGATTATCTAGATACCTCTGTCATTTCTGTTATATAAAGGCACCACACCATTGAGAAAAGGGGATGCTTGTTTTATGATTCTAAGTTTCAGAACAAAACTGTGATCATTGAGTCTCGTTGAGACTTGACTTTGTTATACTTTTGTTGATGCGATTAATATAGAAGACTTGGTGTTCATTTCGTCTTTGCATTTGGAGTAACTTAAGGCAGTGTATCATTGGCAGCTAAGGGCCCGGCTCCAAAGGACACTAGCTTTTGTACAGTGGTTTGCGTGTGGTTTGTTTCTCTTTATTATTTAGTAATCTGATACATTTTTCATATGATATGATATGTTCTGTTATCATTAATATCTGAATGATTTCTTTATCTCATGTCTCTGCACTGTACAATTGCATCTATTTGAATTGCATCTTTCGGCGATCTCTGTAAACAGAATGTTGGTATGAATGTTATTGTTATTAGATCCATGCGAAATAGTATTTGTGAGACTTGAAAGCAATATTACTTTGTTCAGAAACGTAGTCATATCATTCGTTATTCTCAGATTGCTATAGTGGTATAGAACATGTACATACGGATGAGGATTTTTGTTCCATTTTATTACTATTGTTCCATTTGATTACTGTTGTTCCATTTTATTACTGTTGTTCCATTTTATTACTACTGTTCCATTTGATTACTGTTGTTCCATTTTACTGTTGTTCCATTTATTGCTGTTCCATTTCCATACTGTTGTTCCATTTTACTTTATGTCGTTTTATTTACCTGCCTTTGTTATTTTTGGTGTGAGAGAAGGCCTAAGGCTATAGTGAGCCTCAGCAAGACGCTGCTTCGCTCCCAGACCTATAAGTCCATGCTATAATTTCCTTTCTTCATCAGTTTCTAAAGGGATGGGTTATTGCTTCCGTACCCTTGACTGATCAACTGCCTTGTGTGATTCTATCTTTTGGGTTACTTTAGTTGCAGCTTAGCATTTGTTTCCTTTCGAATCATTAGAACACTATACTACTCAGCATTACTCGGACAAATAGCCTTGGATTGAGCTACTCCTTGCAATAACAAAAGGTTCCCGGATTGACTTATTAATGTGGGATAATTAGAGGTGTGAGAGACCCTAGTTACAGCTCTACATTTTGGCGCTGTTGTCGGGGAGGAGTAATAGCCATTTGCCCTTTATAGAGTAGTGCGCAAATCTGCTAGGGGTGAGTTGGATTTTAAAAACGGAAGGTAAGAACATGCGTACGGAGCATGTAAAAGCCCTTCTCCACCGTCCGCTCTCTTAGCAGAATTGCTGGTTGATAGGATTTAGTTGTTTTTAGAGTGCATGACTAAGTAGAAAAAGCTAGAAAAGAATATCATACCCCCAGCCAAACCTGAAAAAGCCAAAGGACCGGCGACCCTTGGCCAAACAACCTTTATAGACGAAATCTACAAGAAAACTGAATCTCAACCGTTAGTAGTCCTCACAAAGATTAATTCTAAGCAGCCTACTAGTTCCCTTCAGGCTACAGCATCACCATCTGGAGCCTTCGCTGAGGTACATAGCCAGACTGATGAACAAGACTATCAAGAAATTGAAAATTTTGTGTCAGAATGGCTGCAGGAAGGGAACTTAAGCAACCTTTGTGAAGGAGAAGGGGAAACAGGGGAAATAGAAGAACCAAGGTCTCCTTCTAGGATAATCCAGCTGTTAAACAGCCCAGATAAGGGGAGCACAACCAGAGTTAATAATGAAGGCACCCCATTCCTTCAGATAGAAATCCCAGATAAGGGAAGTGTCATTAAAACAGCCCCTGCCAAGGCCGTCCCTTCTCAACCTAGGAACACCCTCCTAGAAATTCCGGAAGATTATTGGCACATATTCGATCCCATGGCGCAGAATCAGCCAAATACTCAAACTTCTACATTGCAATATCCTATAGTAGACTCTGCTGCAAATGCACTTATGAAGGTGATTCATCTTCAACACATCCCAACGTTTCATGGACTCACATTAGAAGACCCTGATGCATTCTTATTTGAATTCGATGTGTTATGTAGAGAGTATGATTACACCACTGACCCCCAAAAATTAAAGTTGTTCCCCTCCACTTTGAAAGGAGAAGCTCTGAGATGGTTTATGGGTTTAGGTGGTGGAGTCATAAACAACTGGGAACAAATGAAAGAATCCTTTCTTAAGAAATATCAGGATTACTGCAGGTCAAGAGAACTAAAAGATGAAATTTTCCAAATGACGGCGAGACCAAATGAAACTTTAGAGGAATATGTAGAACGTTTCCAGTATAATTTATAGAGATCCCCCTATGCATCACTACCTCTGCCTGATAATGTGTTGAAAACTGCATTGATTAGAGGTATGAAAAAACAGTGGATTGAAACATTGAATATCATGGGAAAAGGGGATATTTACCAAGAGAATATTGCTAAAATCATTAATTTATGCATCAGGAGTTCAAGAGGCGGCACAATGATAAAACCAATAGAGTATGATTGGTTTGTTAGAGATAACAAAATATCAACAGAAGGAGTAACACGTGTAGAACTTGGTAACTTATTAGAAAATTTTAAAACTGATATTCTAGGGACATTAACTACACAGCTTGATATTGTCTAGGCTAAGCAAAAGCAGATGGAGGCGGAATAGAATCTGGCAATTTTCTGCCCCCGATGCAGAAGAAAACATAGCCACAAGGAATGTCCCCTATATTCAGTTCAAACATGTGCTATCTATACGAAAGATCATCTCACCGAAAGCTGCCCCTCACTTCTTGGACTGAAGGCAGTATACAAAGAAGCAAAAGAAGAACCAGAGCCAACATACTTTGTTAACCAGCGTCGCCAATGGCAACCTAGGAAATCAGGTATGTTTTCAGACCCAACTTCTTCTTTCCAGCCTCCGCAGTATAATGCTCAACAATATGGTATGTGGCAAAACCAATCTACACCCCCATTTCCAAACTGGTCATCACAGTTGTTTCCTTCTTCAAACCCATGGATGAATCAGACAGGCCAATTCGGCTGGCCAAATTTTCCTTACACCCCACCATATTGGCAGAATAACTCATGTCCTCCACAATGGATTCCCCCTACTTCACAAGGTTCACCCTGGCAGAAAAATTGGCCAAGATCGACATATTAGTCAACAGGAACCATTCCACTCCCTCAACCAACTCTGCCAGCTTTACAACAAAACCCCCAGTCTAATCTGAGGACGCAACTCCCAGCCCAACCCAATCCCAATCCTAATAATAGACCAGTCCAATCCCTCCAAATCATAGAAACATCAGAAATTGGACCTGACCTAAGGGAGTGCAATGACCTTCAGTTACGATTTGGACGTATAATAGAAACAGAGGGAGACAAAACAGTTCACATTCAAGATCAGTTACCAATAGAACAACCGCTACAACAAAAGGATGTAAATAAAGAGCAGACCCATCAACAAGCAAGTACATCCTCTCCTCCTTTCCCGGAACGATTAGTCATACCACGACCAGTACAATATCCAGACTTTGACATTCTGGGAGAGTTACAAAACCTGTACATAAAAATTCCATTCCTCCAAGCCATTCAAGATATCCCTATATACGCAAAAACTATAAAAGAATTGTGCATAAAAAAGTCAAGGAGGAATACAACCACTAACCCTAGAGTCCAAGTAGTTGGTACTTTATCCGACTTGTTATCAGGAAAAGAGACACCTATCAAATACGAAGATCCTGGAAACCCAATTGTAACCGTCCAAATCTATGGTCAAACCCTAACTAATGCTTTAGTCGATCTCGGAGCTGCAATCAATATTTTGACAACCTCTACCTGCCAAAAGCTTGGCATCACATCAGTAGAACCTACTTCTACTTTGCTAGAATTGGTAGATCGATCTGTAGTTCGACCAGAAGGTACTCTATACGATGTCATGGTTTCTGTAGACTCGTGGGAATATCCAACTCATTTCCTGATAATTAATCCAAAAACCCAGCTAGATGGACATCCGGTAATACTAGGAAGACCTTGGCTTGCTACTGTAGATGCCTACATTGGTTGCCGGCAGGGAAACATGACCATAACTAAAGGACCAGACGTTAAAAATCTAGTTCTATATCCTCCAACACAGCCAAGCCTGCCAATGATTAGAACTAATCAGTATCCTGCGTCATATGTTACTAACAATATTAGATCCCCATTGACTGTACAGAAGGATTTAGATTTTAAAAATCTGAGAGAAGGTGATGCCATCAATAACTTCATTAGTCAAACTGTGTAGAAATTTTAAATAATTTAACACATATTTAATGGAGATTATCCTGATAATGTACTATTGCAGAAAACATACACAATACATAGGCTCCTCTACGTTGATCATCAATATAGCAGCATCAATAAAAATAAAACATCAAGAGCGTTCACACATTAACACAGTATGTATCCCGGGGAAAGCATCTCACTAAAAACCCCAAATATCTGTATATTAATGATTGATTCATGTAACATTACACAGTATAATACTTCTCACAAGTATCTCCACCTCTGTTACACATAAACTAGCTCAGATCTGAATCAATCACTGGCTCAAATCTCCTTCGCTGCTTGCCTGCCTCCACTGCGCAATCCTGCATCCGTGAAGCCACACAGCTTCACCTCATCCTGCTGTCTGTACCACAAACCATATCCCGATGTGCCTCTCAAGTAGCGGAATACATGCTTGCCCGCCTTCCAGAAGAGCTTGGTAGGCTTAACCATAGCTTGTGAAAGCTGGTTAACTGCATAGCATATATCAGGTCGTGTATTGACCAAATACATCAGCGACCCCACCAACTGTCGATAAACAGTGGCATCCACTTCTTTTCCCGAAGTGGCATCCTCCTTCCTCCAACCTCCAGGAAGAGGAGTATCAACAGGCTTGCAGCCATGCATGTTGAACTTCTCCAGTATCTCCCAAGCATACTTGCCCTGAGAAGCAAACAGTCCACCACTGCGCTGCCATATTTCCAATCCTAGGAAATAGTGAAGGAGGCCCAAGTCCTTCATCTCAAACTCTGTAGCAAGATCCTTCTTGCATGACAGTATCAACAGCTCATCACCCGTTAGAATCAAATCATCAACATACAGTACAATGATAAGCAACTTACCCTCCACCAGAATCTGGTATAGGTTAGGATCTGCCTCGCTCTTGGAGAATCCAAGTCCTGTGAAATAGTTGTCTATTCGTGTGTACCAAGCACGTGGTGCTTGCTTCAACCCATACAGCGGTCTCTTGAGCCTGCACACATGCGACTCGCTGCTGAAGACTTCAAAGCCTTCGGGTTGCTCAATGTACACCTCCTCCTCAATGACTCCATTGAGGAACGCAGTCTTCA
>APFE031411232.1:0-21233 GCA_000404065.3 Pinus taeda
CAAATGGAGCAATATTTCCCCCTCAATAATATCTTTGAGGATGAAAGTAAACTACATGTGGAGCCCTTTACTTAGATCGAGAGAGATGGGAGTGATGGCAGTGGCATCATAACTGCTATCCAGGGAGGCCAACTTGGAACATGTTCTCAAAAGCCATTTGTGACTGCTTTGATCAGTAATCTCGATTTTTAGGTCATCTCACTAAGCTTAGGAAAATCGGTACAGTAAGGGACTACATTGCAACTTTTGAACAATTGGCCATCAAAACTAAAGGAACAAAAGATGTCTTTTACTTGGAATGTTTCATTATTTTCCTAAAGGAATCCATCCAATCCCATGTCTGAATGCATCACCCAACTACTTGGTTGGATGCATCCCACAAGGCCTTAGATCTAGAAGTCACCTTAGATGCCCAATCCAATTGTCCAAATTTCGTCGCAAAGGCACATCCCACCCATGCTACACCCCCCACCCAAACAATTAAGGTTCAAAAGGTGTCACCGGTAGAAATGGATGAAAGAAGGAAACAAGGGCTCTGCTACTACTGTGATGACAAATACTCCCCAGGACATAAACGCAAGGAACCAAAATTGTTTCCAATTGACGCAACTGAAAACAACTCAGTCAGTGAAGTTCCATCCACTAAAGTGCCTGAGGAAGAAGTGGGTGAACCCCTAACCAACATGGACGATGATCTCACAACTATGCTAGATGAGTTGATTATATGACTGCATGCCTTAGCTGGAATTGCTTTGCCCCAGAATCTCAAAATATAAGTTTTATTAAACATCGGCCAGTAGTGGTGTTGATTGATAGTGGCAGCACACATAACTTTGTCTACAAGAGAGTAGCAGAAGTTGTTCATTGCTTTGTACAGGCAGTATCTAATTTCCATGTCCTTATCGCTGATGTGGGGGCCATGAAATGTGAAGGATGTTGTGAAAATATTAACCTTCAAATGGGGTATTATCACTTGAAAACCCACATTTTTACCATTGAAATGGGTGGTTGTGACATTGTCCTTGGCACTGAATGGATCCACAAACTGGGCCCTATCACAATGTATTTCAAGGAGGTATATATGAGCTTTAAGTAGAATGACCACACTCATATAGTAAGGCGACTCCAACAGGTTCTCCTAATATCTTCAACTCGCATCGAATGGAGGAGCTTTGAAAAAAGATCCATCATGGGATAGTAGCCCAATTTAATGCCATCCAGGGCATTGAATCCACTCCTCCTCATATTCAACCTTATACACAATAGGTATTGGATCACCACTAGTAGGACTTTGAAAATCCAAAGGAGATCCCACCTTCTAGGGGTGAAAATGATCATAGAATCCCTTTTCTCCCATGTTCCAAGCTTCTAAATGTCTGCCCATATCGATATTCTTTTGCATAAAAGAATGAAATTGAAAAAATAATCAAGGAACTCATCAAATCTGGTGTTATTCATCCCCGCACCAAGCCTTATTCATCTCTACTAGTCATAGTTATAAAGAAAGACAAAGAATGGTGAATGTAGCCTGACTTTAGGGCCCTTAATAAGCTCACTATCAAGGAAAATTTCCTTTTGCCAGTAGTTGATGATTTGCTTGATGAAATACATGGTGCTAAAGTTTTTACCAAGATGGACCTTTGCTTGGGCTATCACCAAATATGCATGAACAATGTTTACATTCCCAAAACAACCTTCTGAACTTATGAAGGCCATTATGAATTCTTGTTCATGCCATTTAGTCTTTGTAATGCCCCATCCACTTTTTAGAGACTCATGAACCACCTTATGAAACCATATCTTAGAAAATTTATCCTGGTCTTTTTCAATGACATTCTCATATACAACATAAGATGGGACAAACACCTTCAACATCTTGACCAAATATTACAATTTCTCTAGGATCAAAAATTATTTGTTAAATTATCCAAATGTTCCTTTGGCATGAGAGAATTAGAGTATTTGGGGCACATTGTGGGCCATGACAGAGTGAGGGTTGATCTAAAAAAGCTTCAGGCAATGCAAGATTAATCCCAACCAAAAACCTTGAAGAGTTTGCGGGGATTCTTGGGTCTTACAAGCTACTATCGCAAATTTGTACGAAATTATGGACGCATTTCCCGACCTCTCACTAGCATTCTCAAGAGAAATTCATTTCTCTGGATTGACGCACCTCAACAAGCCTTCCTGGCTCTCAAACAGGCCATGGGCTCCACTCCAATATTGGCCTACCCAAACTTCACCAAACATTTTGTGATTGAATGTGATGCTTCAGGTATGGGCATTAGCACAATATTAATGTAGGTAGGTAGACCATTTATTTCCACCAATCAGCAACTCAGTGGAAAACATCTGGGTCAATCTACATATGAGAAAGAAATGATGGCCATCTTACATAAGTCTCTGTATCCCCATCATTTGTTTCAAAAGAACTCACCCTCACATCATTGGAGGATAAAAGGGACGTGGAGGCACTTTTGTTGTTCAAGAGGGAAATCACATTCAATCCATTAGGATTACTATCAGACTGGAATACTAAGAATTCGGTGAAGGTATTCTCTTGAGAGGGTGTTTCTTTCCATGACAACACTAATAGAGTGATTTCCCTATTACTTCCTTGACGATATTTCGAGGGTATTCTTTCATCAACTCTAGGAAACCTTTAATTATTGTGTACATTGGATATTTCATATAATTATTTGAGAGGAAGAATTCTACCTGAGTTTTGGAAGCTCAAAGCGTTGGAAATGCTTAATATCCGCAACAATCATCTTAACAATACCATTTTACCATCAATTGGTAGCCTCTCCTTACTGCAAACTTTGGATCTCTCAGATAATAAGTTGATAGGGACTATACCAACAGAACTGGGTCATCTAGTCAAGTTCCAATATCTCGATTTACACTATAATTTTCTCACTGGAAGTATCCAAAATTCTCTGAGAAATTGCACATCCCTGTAAGGATTGGCCATTTCCTAGAACAGGTTGATTGGTCACATCCCTCCAGCTCTCGGAAATTGTACTTAGCTAATGTCTCTTTTTTTTATTCCAACTTCTTGAGTGGAAGAATTCCGGTGGAATTTCACTTACTGCAAAATCTAGAGCACCTATCTTTAGATTACAACTATTTGATTGGAAGAATCCCAGTGGAATTCAGATTGCCAAAACTTAGACTTTTTTCTCTAAGTTCCAACAACTTGAGTGGAATAATTCCAGTGGAATTGGGCTCACTGCACAACTTACAACACTTGTACCTAGATTTCAACAATTTGGCTAGAGGAATTCTAGTGGAATTGTGCTCACTGCACAATTTACAACACCTGAATCTAGATTCCAACAACTTGAGTGGAAGAATTCTTGTGGATTTGGGCTCTCTATAAAATTTATAGACACTCGATCTATCCTACAACAACATGAGTGGAAGAATTTCCATGGAATTGGGCATGCTACAAAACTTAATAGAGCTCGATTTATCATCCAACAACTTGAGTGGAAGGATTCCTGCATATCTAGGGAATTGGATAATGATGTCAGATTTGTTGTTGTTCGACAACAAGCTTAGTTGAAAAATTCCTGAGGATATTGGAAATGTGTCTATTTATCAACATTAGATTTATCCAAAAACTTGTTCAATGGAAAGATTCCCACATCTTTACAGAACTGTACATGTTTAGAGTGCTTCAAGGAGTCCAAGAACAAACTTACTTGACCCTTAGACATAGTTTTTCCAATTTTCTTACAGGTTTTCTCTGCTCATTCCAATAGTTTTTCTGGGAATCTTTCATCATATTTGGTCAATTGCACCAAACTTCTAGCACTAAATTTAAGGAAAAATAAATTAATAGGCCAGCTTCCTAAACATTATGCATCTTTTCAATCATTACGAGTTTTAAGTGTGGATTTGTTGATGGTGCTAGACCCACCAACATGTAAGGGGATCTCCCCAGTAAGAAGTCCCAACTAGACCTCAGACCTTTTGGAGTAGGAGTCCCAAGCAATGGGTAGTAAAGCTATGCCTTGACTGCGATAGAACACAAAGGTAAGTGTGATATATTTGTCAGATGCAAGTGTATGACCTTATCCTGAGTCAAGAGAGGTGCATGGGGAGGTTCTAACACACGAAGGGGTAAAAGAAGTGTATCCCTTAGAAGCCTATAATAGTACGCTGCCTGAAAGGAACACATGATCGGAATGACTTGACAAGCTAGAAATCAAAATAGTCGACAATACAAAGTGATGGGTTAAACCAACAAAATGATTTCATCAAGATTCATACAATCGTATACGAAATAGTTCATACACAAATGTGTAAGATAAACAACATACATTGCTAAAGTAACCAAAATAATCAAACTACAATCAAAACATATGCATGAAGATGTGCTAGCTCTATTATATTATATAAAGGGAAAGCTCCATGATCCAGGAGGATCTTGTTAGATCATTAGACAAGTGTTCAAGTGTCGTCGTCAGTGTTCAGTGTCGTTGTCAATTCAGTTCAACTTCGACAGTTTGATAATGTTGGTTATGGATCAGGTTGTTCAGGTAATGTTTATGGTTTTCATGGCGTTCAGTTGATATGAGTTTTTTACATGGCTATCAACTTGTGTTCATCGACAGTTCTGCCAGGATTGGTCAAAGACATGTGTCTTATCGTTCGCCTCGCAGGATTTGGTGTCAAAATAGGTGTCATCCATTGCAGAGGTTTGATATTTCTTTAGGGTTGTTGTCGCAAAGGTATCTAGTGTCGACGATGTATATGGTTTTATGTCACATTGTTGACAAGTTCGTCTCATGCGACAAATGTTGCTAATGTCACTTGGTGACGATTGATTATAAATGGGTGATAAACTTTAGGTATTAAAACCCTAATCTACATCTGTAAAACCTAATACTATCAAACCTATCTCCTTAAGTCATAAACCTTAGTGCATTAAAAATGTATTAAAAACATTATAAAACCTAATACTAAAGACCTAAACCTATGATTTACCCATCACATTCAAAATGGTTATCCAAACTATGTTAATACATAAACCTATGTGTTAAAACAACTCTTGGCCATATGTTTAAAACATTGCAATATCAATACATAGTTCCTAACCGTATGCTTAGACCACAACAGAACCATGGTGTATGTGACCAGAGACAAGGCTAACCATAATGGGTTCGGAACCGTAGTCATAAGCTGTTAGTTCTAAACCGCGACAAGGTAGCATGACATGTGAACAGAGATCGCCACAATAGTAATGTAACCATAGTAGAGACCGTGGCCCTTCATGTGAACAAATGGAAAGTAAAATGTCGGCAGAGTTCAGGCTACCTGCTATCAGAAACTGTGTTGGAGTTGTCGCATGTGAACGTTGCTCCCAGGAACCGTTGATCGTAACCATCAGGATAGCCGCCAGATGTTAGATCGTGGTTAGACCACCCCGTTGACATGTAGGCAGTCAACCTCCTCCACCCAGTTAGTAAGCCACTAGTGGTCCTGTGTCTATCATATGGTTATTTGTGGGTTTTATTAACAGTTTTGTAAAACAACTAGTGCGACCACCATGGCAACTTAGCCTATGTGGCATTAAACAACTATATTGAACTCCTAAACCTATCCAGATCCAACCAAATGCATCTGCAAATCAGTCCAAGGTGGTTTCATGTACCTGCAGGCCTTTAAAAGGCGAAATTTCCTTCATTAAGCAAAGGAGAGTAGTTTTGGTTTTTTGTATGCAAATTCTGGAGGTCATAGGCAGTTTTGTTTTCAGTGTTATGGGAGCATCCGAAGTCGGAATTGGGAACCATGACAGGCATTGGAAATCTAGTTCAGAGGGCTATCTGATGAAAGTATTCAGAAGTGCCTGTTTACACATTCAAACTGATCAAACCTCTGTGTAATAAACTCCTTCTTTTCATTCCTAATAAAAACGGTCGCCCATCTTGAAAGCGGACCTAGAGACATAGGCCATCAAGGATGAAATCCATCATCAATCTCGTTGTATGGTATCGCTGTGTTTTTACTATTTTCACTTATGTTATGCATCCTAATTGTGTTTAATCAACTGTCGTAAAGTCTTCTTTTCAAGCAGTCTTCCTCGATTTCCATGCTTTGAGCTAACATTCAATTCATTAATGGTTAATCAATTCTACATCAGTTTAAGTCTATGATCATTTTAGATCACTCAATCTATACATACAAACATGATAGCCATTATCCCCAATAGTGGAATGTTACAGTCAACACCACTTGCTCCTCCAAAGAGATGTACTCACTCTGCAATGTGGAGAAGCCAAGGCTCGTTAGAGTACTCTCCAAGCCATCTCTAAGAAATGCCTAGCAAAATCTCAACTTTAAAAAGCCCCTTGTATGATTTATGAGGTTCTATTTATAACAAAGGGTGGGGTGACCCTTGACATTCCCCTTTGTGACTCTTGGACTAACTTTGTGACTCTTCAACTTCATTACATAACTCTTTACATTACATATGATTGTTTGCATTCCACTAATGACACTTGGAACTTCACTTTACATCATGTTTACAATAATAATACATTTCCCACATATACCCATTTGGGATAGGAATAGGCTTGATTCAGCCAGAAAAGATGACACTAAGACTCAGACGGTTGTAGAAAGACTAGCTCATCAACATCCTCTTTGTGATCCTCAGTGACAAACTGATGCCATGCTTGATAGTGCGCAATGGTGTCTGCATACTATTTGATAATGTCTTCGTGGAAACAAACTCTTTCTTCCATTGCTTCTAGGTATACTAATTTGGAACCTCTGTCCAATGCATCTTGTAACATGCACATCTTAGCCCTGAGCAAGGACAGACCGACAATGTACATCCACATGTTATCTATGCTAACTTGCAACTCTATGCTGGTGGCCATGAGAATCAACTGATCAAAGTATGCATTGAGCTCTAGCCTGACTTGGTTCTTCTCTTTGGCCTCATTTAGTGTACTAATTGACGGAGTGCCATACTTTCTCACCACAACATAAAAAATCCTAAAAAACCATGTGTACGAAGCCTCAACACTAGTGATGAGCGACAGGAGTTATCCATAGTTCTGGATCAGACTCTGGATGCGTGATTTGTCCAACGCTACCTACGACTTCATCATCTTGTGCAAGTGAACTGAGGATCCCTTAGACCTGATTATCCATGTCTATACATGATCAAAATCGGCATGTATATCTGTGAGTGTTCACGCTATCTTGGTTCAGCACTGCTAGTGACCATGTATATGGACAATTGCCTTGTGCACGATGATGAACCTGTCATACAGTCTTTGCATGACTGTCTCAAGAGCTGATACTTCAGCAAATATCGCTTTCATTATCTCTGCTCTGGTGGATCCTATTGATTATTCCTCTCTCTACTTGGCTACTTGCAACTGCTTAGTCATGTGCTCATTTTCTGCTATAAGAACTTCACACCTGAGCTCATGGATTCAACATAAGCCTTTTTAGCATCGACTAAGGTAGCTGGATGTCTTCATACATCTAACACAATCACTTATTCTTCAAAGTGAACAAGTGATGCATGCTCATCTAGGGTGTGAATTCTACGTGCTTGTATAACTCTATGGTGTGACTTATCAAAGGCTATGTTGTAAACATCTATTCCCGGATTATCCTCAAGGAGAATGGTATCCCCTTGTTCACTTGGGACTTTCTCTGCTACTGGAGCTGGTGCAGCTGGTGGAGTGACCTCGGTTTCTTTTTTCAGGAGGTCGGTGTCCTTATCCTATTTCAATTGCTCCATCTCCATGTCCATCTATTCTATTATTGGTTCATCCTGTGGTGCAAGTTCTTGTTCCTGCGGCTACATATCTTGTTCCTCATCTACTGCTGGTTCAGAGTATTCAACCTATATCGGCACGGTTTGTGTTGTCTTTGCGCCTTGCATTTCCTCCCGTTCCTGTTCCTGTTCCTATTCATGCTATGATTCCTTATCTCTTTTGCGCAACTCATGTTCTTCTTTGAGCTTCTCCTCTACTTCATGAAACTTTCTCTCTGCTTCTTCCAGTCTTTGTTTCTCCCTCTTTCTTTGCACTACTCTTCTGTCATGTTGTCGCCTCTTTGCATCTATCTCCAAAGCTACTCTTTCTACAAGTCGGTCTTCCTTAAACTTGTAACTTTACTCTGTCTTCGTGCTTTCGACAATCTTCATCTTTCCTTTGTCTTGCATCAGTTTTTTGCTTGTTGTTACTGTTGTTGTTTCTCCTTGTGGTGCTACTGCCTTAAGTGATACTAGCCACTCTACTACCATGCTAACTGGTTCATTGAGCCTAGAGGTGTTATAACAATATCTCCATGGGTATTCCTCTGGCCAATGACATGCCCCATGGATCCAAGAATAGTACACTCTCGTATAGTGGTTCCTGCATAAGCTAAGTGGATTGTATGAATTGAAAATCTTGGTGTCGAACTTAAACTTCTTGAAGTCCTCGACCTTAGCATCCACTTCTTTAAAACTCTAGATCATGTACAACCTGATTCATAAAGGAAGCATATGCCATGGTGCCTTCTTCTTCATGCATAATCAAGCTGATAACCCTGTTGAGATGTGGTATAGAACCTCCTGCATGACCAACTTGTCCATGGAAAACCTCGACAACACATGCAAAGCCTTATCCATGTTTTACATCCTGATGAAGGTACCATCATGTGAGGCATAACAATCTGCAATGTTTTGAAACACCTCCATTGCTGCCTAGGACATGTAAGGCATATCTTGTTCAAAGATCATCATGTACAGAGGGGCAATGAAGTGGTCAAACAATCTAGTCATGACTCCTCGGTAGATGTAGTCTAAGAGAAACTTGCAATATACATTCACAAGATTCTCTGAAGTTGTCCATGCCCAACCCATGCCACGAAACACTTTACTAGCATATATCACATTGAGGAGGTACATAGACATGAATAATCTTGCTTGTTGATCCTTGGGAAGACTCTGGGCAGTGGATACATGCACTTTCAACTAGAGAGCCAACATGTCGAACTAATTTAAATGTTTGCCTTCATTTACCAGCTGATCCAACATAGTAACCCAACTCCTCAGTAAGGTCTCCGTACTCCCTTGGCCATACATGCAGCATGTAAAGATGACCAAGAATTGGTATGCCTTCCTGAGTGTCTTCGTCTTGTATATCTGGTTGGGTGTCGTCCTCAACTTTGATGGCTCCCTTACCCAACGCTTCAAGATGTCTCTTGTGTTCACGCCGCTATTGGGAGTGTAGAATGGTGCATCCATCCTATTCATCGGCTATGGAAAATGGTACATCTGTTGATAATCTTCTGTCCTGAAGGAAGCAAGCTCTATTCCACTGACACTCCTCAGTATCATCATCTTAGGATCAATGTGTTAGGTCCCTATACTACTAGTGTAACCCATTATTATTATTAGTGAAACCCCCTTATTATATTGTTGTGCCCATGTAGTCCCCATATTGTTATTATTGTGCCCCATAGAAGCCATTATTGTTATTGTTGTGCCCTTACATTATTATTATAATGTCGACTCTGATTATATTATGACCCCTTAGACTCCTATATATAGAAAGGAGGTCTTGCATTTGTATCATCCAAGAAGTGTTCATTTGTGTAATTTAAAGGAGGTTTTCGCCTCGAAGAGGCTAATTTTTAAGTCTTTGAACTATCTTTTCTATCTTTTTGTGAGGTAGTTTCATAACATTTGGTATCAGAGATTTGGATTCTAGGGTTTCGCTGCTCCAAACAGGTTATCGTAGAAGTTTCACTATAACATTTTCTCTATGAAGTTTCAGAAGCTAAAAAAAAAAACCCATTTGAGCTGAAATCATTTTGAATCTCGGGTACGGATTTTAGATCTTGTATCACTATATTGTTATAGATATGATCTAAGGAATTTAGGGTTTTTGCAATCTCTAGAATTCCATCTCAAACAGATCATCGTGGAATTTTCACTATAATTTTGTTTCTACGAAGGTTCTGACTCTGAAATTAAAACCCATTTAATCCAAAATCTTGATGAAGCTTTGGCCCAAATTTCAAATCTTTTTTTCAATATTTTCAGAGATATGGTCCAAGACATTTAGGGTTTTTGCAGACCCTCAAATTACATCCCAAACAAGAGACTTGGGGAAAATTGTCATAACTTTCTCTCTGAGCATCATATTGAAATTTCATAAAAATTTACAGAAATAGGATAGCCTGTAGTGTTCTGCATATCGATTTTAGGTCCTAAGGTCGAAACAGTGAGACGTGTCAGGTTCTACAAATTTGCTCCACTGACTAGTCTATAGTAAGGTCAACGTAGGAGATTTGGCATAAATATTTCTTAAAGAATCCAATATTGATCAGACTGATGGGGTTAGAAGGAAGACTTAGAGGATTACCACAGGCCGAAATTGTGGAACTTGAAGATTTGAAACTACATAGTTACCATCGTTTAAATATGGAGCTCCCAAAAGGAAGAAAAATAATGACTCGAATCAAGAAAATAGAAACACCTAGTAAGCAATATTGGATGGATGATTTCAAGAGTGTGATCGAAGCTAAGATAAATATCTTTATATGTGTCATGGAAGCTAATATCAATGGTATGGAAGAAGATTTGAAGAAATTCATGGAAGATTTGAAGAAAGACATGGAAGGTTTGAAGGAATGTGAGACAAAGCTACCACAAGAAAGGCCTCCTAATGACGAAAAGGTAGTAGAGGAAACTCATGATGAGAAAAAAATAAATGTAGATCATGATTTCATTGAATCTAACATTGGATTGAAGACCCTCCATATTCCAAAGATCGATATGAGGAATTTCGATGGAAAGGATCCCACAACATGGATACTATAGATGGAGAAATATTTTGATCTACATGATGTGAAATTGTTACAAAAGGTATGCATTAGATCTTTATATTTAGAACCGAAACAATTTTTATGGTATAAGGTATTTTTTCTCGAAAACCACTTGTCACCTGGTCAATTTTCACAAAGGAAATGATAGAACATTATGAGGATACAAAGAGTAACACCTTCTTTAGCCAATTGATAAATCTCAAACAAATGGGTTCAATGGCAGAGCACTTTGAGGACTTCCAAAAATTGAATATAAGGGTAAATTATATTCTAGAGAAGCAGAGGATTGATGTCTTCATATGGACTTTAAAGGATACCATTCAACATAAGGTTCGTCTTTGGGAACCTGATTCATTGGAGAAGGCATTCGGGTTGGAAAGACAAATTATGGCAACAAGATATCCTACTACTCACAATTATAAAGATGGAAGTGTTGTTTCTCCTAGCCTTCCACAACCTACAAGGTTGACATCACAAAAATTGGAAGAAAAAGGAAAAAATGACCTTTGTTACAGTTGTGATAGAAAACACACTAAAGGTCATAAGTGTGCTGAGAAGAAATTATTTACATTGATTGTGAAGAGGAGGAAGAAAAGGACCAAGAAACATCAAAAGAAGAGGATATACACCAAGAACCAACCCTAGAGAAAGTAGAAATGAATCCGACCATATCTTGTAATGCTTTGGCAGGAATGACCACTCCTCAATCTCTCAAGATAGAAGGACATATCAAGAAGAAAAAGGATAACCTCACTTTCACAAAGAATCGAATGAAACAACAGGGAGATCAACCAGGGAAAATTTAAGGATGGAAAACTATCTTGAAGTTTAAAAACATTGGCGAATCTCACTAGTCCCCAATTTCCAAACTATAAAATATTTATTGATGTATTTGTAAAAGTATTCAAATTTATAATGATTTTATATATACTCTCTATATAATGTTGGCAATTTTTAAGGTAAAATAATTTTATATTGTGAAATTTGGCGAATCATTTTTATAAAAAATGGAAATTAGCGAATCTTTTTTTTTGGAAAAATCATGGAAAATTAGCCCACTTGCGAATATTAGCCCCTAAAATTTTCCATGAGATCAACATCGCAGCAAAAGAAGTTTTGATATAGGTGACTGGGTATTTTTACGACTACAACCATACAAACAAATTTCCCTCAAGCAAGCTAAGAAGGATAATAAATTATCACCAAAGTAATATGGTCCTTACAAGGTGTTGCAAAAGATTGGTACTATGGCATACAAATTAGAGCTTCATGCGTCTTCCCAAGTGCCCCCAGTTTTCCATGTTTCATGCTTAAAGAAGGTTATAGGGGACAAGCTCCCAGTTCAAACAGTATTGTCGGAATTTTATGAGGAAGGAAAAATCATATTGGAACCTGAAGCAGTCACGGAAAAATTAACCCGACAACTACAAAATCGATCAATTTCAGAGTATCTCATCAAGTGGAAGAACTTACCTGCTAATATTCCACATGGGAGGACGAGAATTTTATATAGAAGCATCCAAAACTACTCAAGCTTTGAGGACAACAATTTTTGAAGGAGAGGGGCATGTTAGTGTTTAGTCAATTTAGTGTGTCCTAAATTGCTACATAAGTTACCAATTTGGGAGTCGTAAACTAATGAAGTGTAGTGCATTGTATGTGCTAGACAACCCTTTTCTTACCTCACTGTTTTCAGTTTTATCTTGTTTTGGGGTTTTGTTCTTGTTGGTCTCCTAAAGTGTTTAACGCAAATGGAAATCCTAGTCTAAGGTTTTAAGAATACTTTTAAAGATCAAGTGTAGATGTAGAATTGAAGACAAGGTTTATGCTTATAGTAATTTCCAAACTTAGAACTTTAAAGATCTCAAAACATGATGTCTACAAAATCAGAACTTTGGAACAAGAGTGTAAACATGCAGCTACATAAATCAAGTAAAATGAAGTACTGAAAATGAGGTTACCATTTCTGCTATCCATCCTAATTTCAGAATTGAAATCTAATAAATTGTTGCACTCAAAACTAAAAAAGTAAAGAAACTGGAAACTAGTCAATGATTTCACCCATAATCACAATATTTCATCAATTAACTTCTAAAACAGGGTTAAGCTAAAGACTCCGGAAATATCATCATATAGCATGAAAGAATGACATTTAAATTATCTAATTTGCACTCTAATGAAAGCAAAGTCAATTAGTCCATCTATAATCACACTATTTCATCAATTAACTTCTAAAATGGGGTTAAGCTAAAGACTCCAGAAATATCATCATATAGCATGAAATAATTGACATCTAAACTATCTACTTGCAAACTAATGAAAGAAAAATCAATTACTTCACCTATAATCACAATAGCTCGCCAATTAACTTCTAAAACGGGGTTAAGCTAAAGGCTTCGGAGATATCATCATATAGCATGAAGAACTAATATCTAAACTATCTTAAGCAGTAAGCAAATCTCACTAAATAAAAGCATAACAACTAGAATTGAAAACTAAAGTTCAGCAAAGGAAGCAAGCCTCAGATCAGCACTTGATGCAAAAACTTCATTAAAAAGCTCGAGCATAACCAAACTAAAAGACCTATTTTGAAGTTCACTGATCAATGTTAGTAGAAAATGTAATAGGCTGCAAACACATGTACAGGATTAGAATGATTAAAATCATAAGCAAAACATGAGAAATTTACAACTCAAATAAGAGAAAATATACATGAAAAACTATACAAAACAAAAGAAGAACCTCAGCCACACAGGGGCCCTCTGCACAACTTTGGACTAACATGCTGTCACTTCAAACCACGCTTGAACAACCATGTGAAAAGTAGAGTTTTGTATTATGAAACAGAGGAATATGTCTCTCGGTTACACAACAACAAAGTAACGCTAAAACAACAACATCAATAACTAACTATCTGCGTTGCAAACACTTATATTTATAGAGGAAAATAGATAACTATATTTTAGAGGAAATTCTTCAACAATGGACACGTGAATAGGTCAAAATCCAAAGATTCAACCTCTCAGTTGCCATGAGAAGTAAATCTACGCAAGGTGGATGTTGGATTGCATTATGGAGATGGCATGCAGGTGGCAAAAATGGATCCACAAGTTCATAAATGGATTCAGGATTCTTTTACGTGCAGGAGCAGAGTCCTAGTTGATGTAGGACTCTCTGTTGACTACCCTTTGACCGGTACCTTTCTTCATGAATTCCGCTAAGAAAATAGGACCTCATCCATGTGTGGATCATTCTTGAGCTGCCCATGTGTCTCATTCCTCCTACTGACACTTGTAACCTATAGAACAATGAAAATGGTTGCGAAATTGCAAGTTAGCTGTGGAAAGTGGCTACATTTCGTAGCTGATAAACAGAACCTAGATCAAATAGCACACACAATGATATAATTTGAAAATCACTTAAATACACTCCTGAAATCAACATGTAACAACTATTGATAGCTTATGAGGCACTAATATGGGAAAATAGAAGAGAAAAGGTTTAAGAAAATGTGTGGAAGAGAGGTAGTTTTGGGGTTCAACAGTTAGGTCGCTATACTACTAGTGTAACCCCTTTTTTTTATTAGTGCAACCCCATTATTATATTGTTATGCCCATGTATTCCCCATATTGTTATTATTGTGCCCCATAGAAGCCATTATTGCTATTTTTGTGCCCTTACATTATTATTTTTATGTCGGCTCTGATTATATTATGACCCCTTAGACTCCTATATATGGAAAGGAGGCCTTGTCATTTGTATCATCCAATAATTGTTCATTTGTGTAATGTAAAGGAGGTTTCCCCCTTGAAGAGCCTGATTTTTAAGTCATTCATTTATCTTTTATATATTTTTGTGAGTTAGTTTCATAACACATTGTGTGAGACAATCCAATGGATCACGTTTATGCACGGGGAGGTGGGATACTTGCATGCAACCTTGTATAATCCTGACTTATGAATATTGACCTAGACTTGTCAGTCCTCTAGATTCTCCTCAAATCTACCTACAAAAATAGTGTTGATGTCTTGTCATGTGATCTTGATGTCTTTCTCAATGAACGTGTGTGTGTCCATGTACACGGGTAAGCTCATATATCCCTACTCAACCACATCTCCAGTACTGCTTTCACCTGTGTCTTTTGATCCAACTCTCTTGAAGGCTATGATACTTGTGCTGCTGAGAAGCTGCTCAAAAACCTATCGTATTTGGAGACAGAGAAGATAGTAGAAAGACAATGTCAGCTAAAAACATAAAGCAACTCGAGAATCAATCGAGCAACAAACTAGTGACTGCTAGGCAAGATTGTGCAGCATTGACTCAGGGATGCTGGGAGATTGTCAGTTGGAACTGCGCATTGTGTAGTCTCAGATGCCAGTGAGGTTCACTCCTGACTGGAACTGCATAATGCGTAGTCTAGTGAGACTACTTGCTGACTGAACTACGTAATGTGCAGATCTGTCAGGATGGGTAGTTGGCTAGAATTGTGCATTGCGCAGTTCCAGTGGGTAGGACTGGGGCACTGCATCCTAAGATTGGGTAGAAAAAAGTTGTGAGCCAGTGTGGATAACCTCTATACAATTATTGGAGGAAAGACATAGCCTTGACTGCTAGGAATGCATAGAGCAGGCTGGGAAAAACAAGATCTAGTCCAAGATTGCCCAAATATGCCCAATGATATCGTGAAAATGCGAAGGACTGAATGTGTGTGCAAAGCTAGTGTGGAACTGAGTGAGTAGATAGGCATGCAATTCAAGAAAGTACAAAAATCAATGAAATGGAAAAACCATTAAGCTCATGGAACGAGTTTCGACAACGACAACTATCAATGAAAAAACAGTGTTATGCATGTGACACTAAGGAAAGGTAACGCAAAACTCGAAACAACACTTCTACAAGTTAAAACAATACCTCATCCATGAAGGGCTTGATGTTGTAGGGAAGGTGACATTGCTCGCTGATATGGAGATCCCATCCTTGGTGAAGCCACCCGATGGTTTATGGTTGCAGATGTGATGTAGTTAGTAGGCCCAACTACTTCACAACCTTTGTTGAAAAGAGGTTCTTTTGGCTCCTGCTATAGAAAATGAACTGCAGCGGCAAACCCTTCACCCACATTTGTGAGTGGAGGAGGTGTTCCCCCTCCTCTGAATCTTTAGGCTCATTATTTTGGATCTTAGTGGTGTCCATGGTGGCACTAGGCTCCGCATCAATGATCTGCTTCCCTTTGTCATCCCCCTTATCAGGTTTTGACTCAGAGGCAGAACATGCATCTGATTCGAAAGCCTTCATCTCAACCACCAGTGACTGCTTGGTCCGACACTCACTTTTCTTGTTAGTGGATCTCTTATGGAACTCACACCATTTTCCTTTGTCCTTCTTTATCTTTGTGGTGTTGTTCTTTGCTTTCTACTTTGATGGGTTGTCCTGGGTCACCCTGCCTTGGCTTTGTCCTTTTCTCTGTGGTTTTGGGGCACCTTTTCCTCACTTCTGATTCACATATCCAAAGTCTCGCTTATTTTGTTTAAATTTCTGCTCAATCCTGACATCATATTTGTATGTTGTGCCGAGCGAGGAGATGTTCAGGAACTCCATCTTGTCTTGGATGTACTTTTGTAGATAGCTGCGGTACTTGAGTACCAAATGTTGCTCAAAATTCTTGATACCCAACTTCATGTGAAGTGTATGGAAAACATTTGTAAACTCTAACACATGTTGCTCCCTTCCCTCCCATAGCATGGTCCATTTTATGTATTTATCTTCATGACTCCCAACAGGGTAATATTGTTCCTTGATGGCATCTCGGAAAGAATTCCAGGTGGGTAGAGGCTAAAAATAGTGAGCATTCTTCTCTTTTCCTTTTTATCACAGTAGGTTTCCCACCAGTCCTTGATGTGTGGGGCAGCTTTGAGAAGTGAAAAAGTAATATTTTCTTGATTGGAAAAGTCATGAACTGAAAAATATCCTTCCAACAGATTTAACCATTTATCTACAGTGTTTGCATCTATCTGACCCTCAAATATGGGAATATCAAAATTAACTTGTACCTTAAAATGAGTGGCACCTCTAGAGTGGTTGTTGGACGAAGATGTGTCGCATGTGGGTAGTCGTTGAATGATTTGGGAAAAGTTATCCATCATCGCATTCCTTTGTCGCTCAAGGGTTTCCTCGAGAAGAATTTTGAAAGGATCTCCTACCCCATCGTTTTTCTTTTCTTCTGCCATGGGAGGTCATTAGGTTTTGCAAGGATAGTCTTGCAAAGGTTCAACCAGATCGAGCCCTAACTCCTTATACCCTGACCTCGTTGGGGACATGCAAAGAAAAACAGAGGAAGAGCAGACCGCTCTGATACCACTGATCCATACTTATGTAGGAATGCAACAAAACACAAAATTACCCATATACAAAGAGATGCAAAAGAAATAAAACTTCATTTCATTAATATCAAAGAATTGAAATATGCTTACATATAAAAATAACAATAAACTAGCTCGGGTGATGGTAGCTTATTTGTGAGAAGAGATGTGGTAGCTACATATCTCTGAACTATGTTAAAATGAGGCTCAAAGACCTATTTATTATTGAGAAAAAATGGAAAACCCTAAACATCCAAAAACCTAACCCTAGGAGATGAAGTGCCAAAACGCTGGGCCCCATTTAGGTAAACTGGTACATCAACTTCCTGAAGTCATAAATTTGGCATACGATCTTCGTTTGGCTATCATAATACCTTGTTTTGAAGATTTCAAAGAGAAGTTTGAACGAAAAAGGATATATTGATTTGGGAAATTTCTAGTCTCTCCGTTTTCCCTAAAAATGTCCTTTAGTCCCTCAAAATGACTCCAGAAGTTTAGGACCTGAAAAGTTGTAAAAAACAGTAAGTTGTGCTACAATTAAGGAGACTAAAAAGAAACAATGTGGGGGTCCAAGTGGAATAGGTGGGTGGCCACCAATATCCACCTGGAGCAAGTTACCTCAATCATATTTTCAAATTTGATTCAACTCCATGCTCTGAATTTCACCTCCAAATCTTTGCTTGCTTGCTGAGTTGTTCTAATCTCATTGCCAAAGAGTACTCAGGCTCATCACCAGAGAGTGTTTAGGCTCTCATCACTAAAGAGAGTTTAGGCTCTCATCACCAAAGATCATTTAGGATATGATACCACTTGATGCAGTATGATTCACACCGAATGCCAATATACCAATCTATCCCATCCATATAAAAATGGATTTAGGCCTTTAACATATCAATGCCAAACAATATAAAATACCCATCAAACCAAGTAATACGAAAGTAGGCAAAAAGGGGATTTCAAACCAACACATAGTCTTTAAAAGTTTTAATTTTTTATTAGTCGCTATGAAATAATTTCGCAACATCCATTTCTAATTCATTGTCTAGTTGCTACAAGATAATTTTGTAGCATCGTTTTCTATGAAATAGTCTTAGAGCGCTCATTAAAATTTCTATACAATCATTTTCGGGAAGGTGAAATGGCTCGACCCTTTTCCTAATCAACTCTACACAATTTTTACTTGCTCCTTGACATAGTGAATGATTTCAATCGCTTTTCTTCATTAGGGGTTGCACACTAGCTCACATTGGACGGTCAGAAAAAAAATCTAAAGGATTTTTGCAGCATTCCAAAATAAGGGTATGTTGTCTTGCTATTGTAACAACACTCCAATCACTAACAAAAAACCATGCATCCACTATTCTAGGGCACAAACAAACATTGCTTCTACATACTTTACAACATGAATCCCAAAAGAAAAATGGATAATCACACCATACAAATTTTCCAATCGAAAGATCACTCACAGAGGATTTTGTTGAGATTGCAACAAGATGATGGAGCTTAGTGAAAAGAGTCGCCTTCACTAAGTGGGCCCGCAGGCAAATTATGGCGCAAAGTCTATTTTTAGACTATGTCTATTTTTAGACATATGGATCATGTCTATGAGTTACAGGATGCTGTTTATGGATGATTGGTCAAGTTGGTAAAAATAGATGGACTTCTATTTCTAGACAAGAGCGGTGACACTGTCAAGTCTAATTATAGAGCAGTCAAATATTATTAGCTTATAATAATATTTAGACTATAAAATTGATCTTATTCTCTTGGAGCACTTCAGTTTGAGCTACAGATGTGGCACATGCAGCTATTAGAAGGAAATATGTTTTATTTGTGGGTCAGTTGAGTTTTTGCATGCATGACTTCAGTTAGAACTCAATCAGTTGAGTTTGGTGGAGTTGATTGTGGAGTTGATGGAGTTGTGTTCAGTTTGACTTGGTTAAACTAGTTGTAATTAGTATAACTGCAAATAGACTAATGATGAGTTGTTAAACTAATTATTAACTCATAATGCAACTAAAGAATACATCAGTTAACTCAGTTGCATGTCAGTGCATGTTCAGTTCAGCAGGGACAGGTGTTAGAGGATCAGATTGCTATCAGTTGTGACTATAGTTGTGCATGAGGATTTTCACAATCAATGGGAATGAGTTATGCCGATGAGAATTGGCCAATACCAAGTGATTATATCCTCTACTCACGTGATTCCCAGTGTGAGTGATTCTTTTGAGGTAAATACGAGTTTGGTCAACCATTCTCATCCATTCTTGTGCAGGTATTGAGCAGTGGAGGCAGGCAAGCAGTGGAATAGATTTGGAGATCATATCTGAGCTGTATTGTGTGTAACAGGTGGAGATAATGCTGGATACTTGTGAGAAGTATTGACTATTGTAATGTTACATGTTCTCAATCATTAATATACAAATAGTGTGGGGTTTTCAGCTGTAAGCTTCCCCCGGGTTACATACCGTGTTAATGTGTGCATGCTCTTGATGTTTTATTGTTATTGATGCTACTATATTGATGATCAATGTAGAGGAGCTTATGTATTGTGTATGTATTCCACAATATTACATGATCAGGATAATCTCCATTGAATATGTGTTTATTATTCAAAATTTCTACATGGTGTCGGAGCTGTTGATCATCAGATCTACTATTCAGGAAGTGTTTACATTCTATTTCTTCAGGCAGAGTCTGTAATCGGGCCAGGTAGCCTCTGGATTCATCCTTCCTTTGGAAGGTGAGATATCTAGTGAATGCCCATAAAATCAATCTCTGTACGAGAAATATTTTGTTCTTGTGAATTCTAGATCGGAAGCGGTTGAGTTGGAGCTGGTGGAATTCAAATTTTGCAGCAGTGTTTTCTTAGTGTAAAAAACTAAGATGTCTTTCACAGGATTGCGATTGGAGTATGCCCTTGAGGGCAGTACGAAATTTATTGTATGGAAGGACAGGATGGAGGCAGTATTGGATGATAATGGGTTGAAGGAGTTCATAGAGATGGATGTCCCAAAGCCTACTGATGCTACTCAAGCTGATGCTTGGCAAAATAAGACCGCAAAATGTCGAAGGATTCCGTTGGAGGGCACGAAGGATCACATTGTGTCCAGCCTCCATGGAAAGGCTACTCCATATTTGATGTGGAAATTGTTAATAGAATTATTCCAAAGCAATAGCGATCAGAGGAAGCTTACGCTCAAAGATAAACTCAGAAACATCAAATGCGAGAAGGGTGACAGTATGCCCAAGTATCTCACGAAGTTCACTCAGTGTCGAGATGAGCTGGGAAGTGTGGGGGTTACTGTCGATGATGAGGACTTGATGAGCTTGGCTCTCCTTGGTCTTTCGAAGAGTTGGCATTCCTATCAGGACTCTGTCAATGGTCGGGAGAAGTTGCCAGGATGGGAAAGACTATGGTCAGATCTTGTGCAGGAGGAGATCAGGCGGAGTACCAGGGACGGATCTTCGTCAAAGGGAGCTGATGAAGAGAATTGTGATTTGGCTGCCAAAGCAAAGAAAGGGAAGAGCAAGAAAGCTTCTCAGTCTGGTGCGAAAGGCAAGAAGCAGGATATGTCCAAGGTGAAGTGTTTTCACTGTCACCAGCACGGACACTATGCCACAAATTGTCCGCAGAAGAAGAAGAACAAGCAAGCTGTTGGATCTGCAGGGGGAGAAGCCTTAGCTTCTCAGTTTGAGCTTGATTTTTCATTGATCGCATGCTTGGTTTCAAGTGTGATGGGATCAGTGTGGTTCTTGGACAGTGGTGCGTCTTTTCACATGACGGGAGATAGAGATTTTTTCTCTGATCTGGAGGACAAAGATCTTGGAGTGCACATCGAGATGGGCGATGATGGTAGATACAGTGCGACCGGTATCGGTACCATTTCCTTTGAGAGGAGTCTGGTAAACCCTTTGTATTGAAGGAAGTCATGCATGTTCCAGGATTGAAGAAGAATCTCATCTTAGTGGCGATGTTAGAAGACAAGGGGTATGATGTTGTTTTCAGCGAGGGAAAGGCCTTCC